>APFE030893366.1:247963-272472 GCA_000404065.3 Pinus taeda
CTGAAGCTGGCATTATGTTAGATGATGCCCCTGAGTCAATTAAACAGTTGTGCAGGTTTCTGTTATAGATCTCATAAGTCAGAAGGAAGGGTGGAGTATGAGAATTTGATTTGTCTCCAATCAGAACTGAATCGGTAGCTTCAACCATACCCGGAGGAGGTTGGCCTGAATCATTAGCATCTTTCGAACTAGGAAGTGGTGTAGAGGGAACAACATTCAATTCTTTAAGAAGTAATTTTTGTTGATGCTTTAGCTTACTAAGTTCAAACATGGTTATGTTTGCCTTAGTTTTCTTCATGTCATCAACAATGTTGTATTCCATTGAATCGGATACCACTAATTTTTTAGATGTTGAAGGAGAATTAGAAGTTGAAGGCTGGTTTTGGGGAACTACTGCAGGTGATTTCTTTGGAGGTACTTTTTCCTCTGTTGTGGTAGCACCTGCACTCCTTTTCTTTGAAGTTGCCTGGACAGGTTCAGAAGTACTTTTACTTCTAGTGGTGACTGGGAAGGCTTCTTCTTCATTATTGGTATCAGAATTGGGGAGTATAAAATCCCACATTCCATGGCATTCAGCTACTTCTTCTTCATCGTCAGTTGGTGAGGTTGTCTCTTCTTCCTCCTCCTCTTGCTCTGAATCTGCATTAGATATGACATTGGGTGGCTTTGTTTCAGTTTTCTTATAAGTCCTAAATGGTCTTTTGTTTGAAGTTTCGGCCCCTTGTTTCTTTATGTCAATCATTTCGTTAAACAAAGTTTTCAGGACCTTTTGCAAACCTTCCATGTCATATGGGTCTTTCAGGCTTTTCTTCTTGGAGTCTTCTTTGAAAGAGACTTTATTAGCTTTTTTGTCTTTCAAGGCAGCTTTCTTTTCTAATCCATTGATGCATTTTTCCACAGCAAGTGCTTCTTTCATATTTTCGGCTAAGGTAGGTTTCCTAGCCCTATCTACAAAATTGGCTATATTGGCAGGTAGGGCAGTGATATACCATTCGCTTCAAATTTGTTCACTTGGTTTGGAGGCTGTAGGGATTTTGTTCAGGAGTTTAATGAATCAAGCATTAAATTCCTTAATTGGTTCCCTATGCTCTATTCTTAGGTTGGAGAGATCGTTTATTAAAGTAGCCAAAGACCTATCATCTCCATATTTGGTAAGAAACTGCTCTTGGCAGGTGTTCCAACTGGTAATGGAACCAGAGGGTAAAGAGAAATACCAGGATCCTGCTAATCCTTGCAAAGTGTAAGGGAAAAGTCTAACAACAACATCTTGTTCTGTTACCCCTTTCAAGTTGATTGCCAACATGAAATTATTAATGTGCTCCTCGGCCTAGGTTCCATCATCTGGATTAAACTTGGGGAGCCATTTTTCCGGATAATCTGGTAATGGATGCAATGGTACAGGCATATTGACTACTACCTTTGTAATAGCACCGGTGGTTGGTACTACCTTTGGGATTCCAGATGTATGGGAAGTAAATAATATCGAGGAGTGAGAAGATTGAGATGTTGAGGCTTCTATTCCCTGGTGATCAACAATATGCAATGGAGGAGTGGATGGTTGACTTTGTAGATGGGGAGATGAAATGGATGATGTGGACGAAAGCTCTCCACTATCAGATCCTTCAGCATATTTCTTTGTTTTTTTCCTTTTAGGTAAAGGGAACTCAGTGGGTTCAATACCAAGCTTTTCGCTTTGAAGTCTGGTAAGTGGATGAGATAAATTGAACTGCGAAGTCACACTGCTTTGTGATACCTCAAATTTCTGTGGCAAAATCAAGAAGCTCTGAAGTTTGTGGAAAAGAGACTGGACTTCAGGGGATTCAAGACTTAATTGTTTTGGAGTATGATGGGTTTGAGCAGTGGTAGTTGATTCCTCTTCTTCTTGATTGTATGTTGGAGAACCAGCATGCGATCGAGAATAACGAGGAGATTTGGAGGGAGAATTACTCTTAGAACGGCTTGCATATGTGGGTTTTCTTGCCATTCATAGTCAGTGCCCTCTTTCTAGTGCCAAAAATGTTCATGCCTCGAAAATCGCTGCAACAACATTGGGGAAACCACCCAGTCCAGACCTTAGTACAGCTCCTTTTCCGTTTGGAATAGTGGCTCCGACTGGGGATAATGGGACCAGTTTCCCAGAAATAGATAAATGGGATGTATGAATGATTTATAGACTACACTAGCGGTGAGCGAAAGGCTAAAACTATTAACAGAAATATAAATAAATGGAACTATCCCGGGAATATATTGAGCTCTAAAGCATAGCGTTTGATGTTCTGTGTCTAAAAGACAAGCATATAGATGACTGTATATTTCCAACATAGATATTAATTCATTTAAGATTGTTGTGCCTAAATAGTTAAGCAGAGCGATTGAAGCGAAATTACCACACTTTAAACATCTATATCATTGTCATACACATGATTAAAAGCAAAGGCACATCACTAAACATCCAATAGTGGAATGAATAAGATCTATTGTTATAGCGCATGCATATATTCAACGATAGCAAAAATAATTACATAACAATTCATATAAACAGAATGAATTCAGACATAGATAAAAATACCATATGAGCTGCGTGACACCCCCAGATATCAATCGCTATTTGCAATTCTTCCTTTAACGCAAAAACATTCTCAATCAACGACAATAGTGCACAATTGCATAAAGAAGCTTCCTCATTAAATTAAGAAAAACTGGTCAAGTTTCATAAAAGAATATCGACTGAAGCACAGTAGTGCAAACTTCAGTCTATTAAGTCTCTTACAAAATTTTATGACCCTTTCTAAAAACATGAAAGGGTCTATAAATACAATACTAATTTAAATATCTACTAAACAGAAATGCTACTAAATTGATATCAATAACTCTTGATCCTATTTTGGCTAGCGATTTGGCAAGCTGGAGGGTGATTCATCAAGTCGGCTGCTTTCCTTTGAATCTGAGCTGATTTATTGGAAGCATTGGCTCAACTTCCGGAGGTTTGTTGAGGCGCGAACTGAGCTGGGCAGCATAGGTGGCATCCTGAATATTGGGAATTATACACCCAATTGCATCTGTTAAACACTTAAGGGTGGCTCTTTGTGTATGTGGCTTAATTAGGAAGAGCCAATATGCATCCAAGTATAAACTATTAATCCCGACGATTAATCTTCCCTTTTCTAATAACTCAGGATAACATGATTGCTCCAATGTATTTGTTGTTGTCATCTTTCCTGATGTAAAATGGGAAATCATATTTGCTAAGTAGAGAGTGTTGTTGACTAAATCAACTAGATTGCTAGAAGTTGATTTACATCTTGAAGCCGCTCTCTCTGCTTTCATCACCTGAGTGTGCCATTCTGTGACAAGTATATCCTTATATGTTTCAAGTATCCTGGGCAAATTTGCTGCTTTTCCCTGATCAGAATCTTGCCAGTCAAGATATGCAGTAATGGCCTCTTCGGCTTGATCTAATTCATTCCTGGCCTTCTCTACCTGTTGATTTATAGATGTAGTTAACTCGCACAGTGGCTCAACTTGAGCGATCTGTTGACACAAGAGTCTAACCTGAGATATTAACGCATTGTTTATCAATGATGCTTCTTTTTTGAACTCTGCCACTCGCGAAGCACCTTTCATCTTTTCTAGCTGTGATGACATTTGAGCGATTTGCTCATCTTTGGTTTTCATCATTTGTTCATTCGCTGCTCTCAACTGTGCCAATGCCTCCGTCAATTCTTTCTGTTTCTGGATTGCACTTTGGTCGATCTTTTGCTTTTCCGCTTGCAATTGCTGGGTTAATTGATTGTTCATTTGCTGTTGTGCCAACAACTGTTCCTCTGCTTGCACTGCCTTTTGCTTTTTCTCAGCCAATTCTGCCTGTAATGCAGAGATTTCTTGGTCCTTATTCTTCAATAGAAGGCTTACCTTCGATGCTTTATCGATTGTTGCTGCCGAATAGGCTCTAGCATACTATGATAGCTTTGTTAGGTCATCAGAGGGGTCCAATTCCTCCTTCCATACTACATTACCCGTGACTGTTTTCTCTGGAAAGATAGAAGGTTGATCAATCCTTCGTCTTTTCCTTGATCGCTTTATAACTGCTCTATGCCTCGGGCTGTAGAAAACATCCAATGGAGGAATATCTTCTACCCGCAGAATGATTTGATCGATGGGGTCTTTTGGAATTATCTCAATATCCTTAGAACTAGGTGGGCCGCTGGTTCCACTTAGAACCTGAGGTGAAGTAATGTCTTGCATGTCGTTAGCCTTAGAAGTGTCTGTATCTTTTGAGTATTCTAATCCACTGATGATAGAATGAAACTGCTGCCATTCCTGGAGCAATTTAGGGTCTATGGTAGTGTCCACATTGACATCAGTGGTGGTCTATTGCCCTTTCTCAGTTTGAGACTCCTTCTGTACTTGTTCCTGCTCTTTCCTCTTATGCTCCTCTTGTTCCCTCTTTTGTCTATCCTCATGCTCTTTCTTTAGTTGTTCTTCCTGCTCCTTCCTCTGCTTTCCCTCTTGTTCTTTCCTCTGCTTTTCCTCCTGCTCCTTATTATGATCTTTTGTTATAGCAGGAGGTTCCTTTAACTATTGCCCACCAGACTCACTTGACGATGTCGCTGGGGTTGTTGCTAGTAAATCTAGAGGCAGAGTTTGCAACCTCTGTTCTCTAAGTTTATTGAACTATGTCAACCCTTCATCATTATATTTCATCCTAGCAAGTTCTTTAGCCTGACCTATGGTTTCAATTGAAGTGAACAGGTCATCAAATATATCTTCCTGATGCTCAAACTTTGTCAATTTGGCCTGTTCTAATGCGGCATAGGCAACTTGCTTTGGATCAAATGCCCTGTTTGGGATTGTGGCCAGAGTTAAAGATTGAATCTTTGTGGCTTCCTTTTCTGCATGTTTGAGATCATGTAGCGTATAGACACCACACCTCAAGGGAAAAGAGGGCCAGCCTCTTTTCTTTTCTCTTTTGAGAGTCTGTGTAGTACTCTTAGCCATAATCTGATACGCGATTTCTCTTGCTAGCAGCTTATCTGGAATATATAAAGGGAAAACATGTGGGTTGGCTTGGCTGCCGAAAACTCTAATATAGGTAAATTTCTCTTCTCCAAACCAACTTGCTACTGCTGGTAAATCAAAGGAAGCTTGATAGGAAATCTTCAGAATGGGTTTATCAAAAATGGAATAGTAAATGGGCACCATAAAGCCATTGCATATTTAATACAGGTGGTGTTTGTAAGAAGACTTCCACAATTTTTGGTGATATATATGAATGGGTGAGGGGTCCTATGCAGTCCACCTCCAACCGAGGACAAGAAATTCGGAATTGAAACATAATGTGTCTAAGATATATGCACTATAATAAAATGGGGGAATTTTCCTTTCAATGACCACAGTCTTATTTCTAAAATCACAAACAGCTACTGCTAGTTTATCCGAGAGAATAGTAGCCCAATCCATAATTATATTGTTTACTGCTGCCTCCATAAGAGGAACCATTTCTATGGTAAAATTCGCAGATTTATGCAATCCCCATAGCCTACACATCATTATCCCCGCATAACATTAAGGAGAAGCCAAAGAATCAACCGAGTACTTACCGAAAGATTCGTGTTTGTGCTTGTTATATATTTTCTCTGGCTCGGGCAAATGATACATTTGCCTTAGGTCATCTGCCTTGAATGATCCGAAAATCCTCCCATCTCTGGTGCTGAAAGTTCTGTCCAAGATTGGGATTTCTTCAATCGCCCATCGCACAACATCTGTGTATGGGAGAATTTTCTCCCTGGCTGCTATTCTGTGAAGGAAAGAGTCGGCTAAATCTTTGAGAGTACAATCAGACTTCCGTAGTAAATCCATGCTAGTTTCTGTTACCGTCTTCTGTGGTTGCTCGGCTTCAATTATGTTGTAAGTGCCTTTCCAAGTAACTCTGGTGAGACCCGTGCATGTAGTATCAGATATTAGGCCCTTCTTCTTGTTTACAGCAGCTTGTCCTGCAATTGGTGCAGCGGAAGCACCCGCAGTCTTCTTGGGTTTCTTTCCCATCTTGCTCAAACTTCTGTCTATGGATGAATTCTGCACAAAGAGGCAATTGCGCGTAATACAGAGAGATAACAATGAAAAAATTGTAAGTGATGATAACATATGAATAGGTGCATAATAAGGTATTTAGCCTTTAAAATGGGCGCGGACACAATCCATAGAAAGATTTTAAGACATGATCTCATTAATTGGCCGTATAAAACCTATCATCCTTTAAATGCCCATTATATCGTTATTCGGGTGAATAATTCCCTTAAGCATGCAATGGACATTTTGGTGGCTAAGCGCAGGTGAATGTAAGTGATCAAGCTTTAAATATGAATGAATTGTGCTATCCCATCACTTAATGGCTTTTTATTGAAAAATGTGCTTTATCGCATCGCATCGGGTGTATGACAAGTGCGCCTTAATGATGTGTATTGGATACCGTTGATCGCTGAATGCGATATCGCATCGGTGAAAAGCTCTGAGCGCATCAAGACTTAAGTGAAAGTAAACCGCCGATCGCCGATTGCGCATCGCATCGGGGCTAATGGCATAGGGCGTTTTGAGATGTGCATGGAGTATTGCCGATCACCGATTGCGATATCGCATCGGCGGAAAGCTTTGTGCCACTTATATATATATTTCTTATGTCATTGCGATATGCAATCTTGCGATCGCTTTATCGCAATGACCAAGCTTCACTTAATTTCTTTTAAATGGGTTTGTTCAAAAGGGTTTTATAAAATGCATTCATTTGATTATCGGACTTTTTGAACAATAAAAGTATTGATATCAATTTCACTTTAAAGGGACCCATTTCATAGGTTGATGTTTTATGAATAAAAATGATATGAAATGGGGGGTTGTTTGCAGAGCACAACAACAAGAAAGAGGAGATCAAATTTTAAATCTGACAAATAGAAGGCACATAGAGATAAAGTGTAGCAGAATTTGTAGATGAAAAGAAACAGAGAACAATCCATTCAAAGTGTGCGTGAATGGTAGAACAAGATCATGCAAAAGTCTTGAAGGTGAGATGATATGTTTTTGTTTTAATTTGGTTTGAAGATTGGAGAGTTTGTGGTCTTTATATTGTTGCATAAGTAGCGGCAGAAGAAGGTGAGAAGATTGCAACAACCTAGAGCAAGGAGTGCTCAATTGGTTCCAGAGGAAAGAACCAAAAAGATAATGAAAGACGAAGCTCAGAGGAGAGAAGCTTAGTGAGGTATCGTGTAGCAAGGAGGAATCGTTACTGCATAGGTTTTGTTGCAGCTCACGAAAAGATCATAAATGCAATTCCACATAGAGTGTGGGTAGAATTGCTACGGGATGAAGGAAGATGGTAAGAATTTCTGAGTGAAAGAAAAGTTGACCAGAACCTAGTATTTCATTTGTGATTGAAATATAAGAGGACAATTGTGTTCTTAAAAGGTGCATATGAGTTGAAGCCTAGAAGGAGTATAGAGAAGTGTTCAAAGAGGTTTGAGAGAATAGAGAATCAAGTGCTTGCCAAAAGACCAAGTACAAAGGAAATCTTGGTGAGGTAAGTGGTAGCAAGGGGAACTTGCTGTTGGAAATGCTTTAATGCAGCTCCGCGTAAGTGAGTGAGGAACTCATGAAGATAAAGAAGGAGATGATTATTAATAGTCATAATAGAGATAACAGAGGTTCTGATGAATACGATAGCAGAAGAAAAGTGAAGAAAAAGGATGCCAAGGCAAATGGAAAGAGAATGAGCCAAGAGGAGCTTGACAAGGAGATTGCGGAGTTAAAAGAATAACTCGATGTATTAAAGATGCTACTACAGGAAAACCAAAGACAAGGTTGGGTCTTGAGGAAAAAGGCAGTGAAGTGGCATAAGTTACAGAGAAGGCTGCGACAGAGGCAAGTGAAGTGGATGATGGAAAAACTCAGAGAAGTTAAGTTGAGAATGGAAGTTTCTGTTTGTGAAGTAGAATAAGGTGAATTTCTACGTGAAGATGAAGACTAGAGATATGTGAAAGATCTTATGAACCATTGTGCGAATTCGAGATAGCAAGAAGTTTACTTTTCTGAGGAAGGAATTATTGATGATTTTTTGAACTGTTGGACAAATTCAAATCAACAAGAGGATATGAAACCTTGTATTTTTTAATCTAATAATTTTGATGTGATTATAGGTTTTTGCAGAGGATGAGAAGCTTTTTGAAGCTGTCAAAAGTATGGAAGAGTATATTTCAGAAGATAAATATTCTGAAGTAAAGAATGATGGAGAATGTCTCTTGAATGAGAAAGGCAGTGAATTATTGTAGCAGAAAGAATTTAGTAATACATTGATGTTTGAAATTGTAATAAAACACGAACACTTTCTTATGAAAGAAGGAGATGAGATTCAGTCTGAAGAACTGATATGTGAAGCAATAGTTGAGACTGTTGAACCTTGTAATTCTCAAACTGATAAATTATGTATAAATCCAGGAATTATAAGTGGTGATGAAATACTTATGAAGTGTCACAAAGAACTTGAATTGCTGGAATATTTGCTGGAAAACTCAGAGTATGATAGTGTGATTGTAGACGAAGGATTTTACTACAGTGGACAAGAGAAGGAACACATCGCTGAAGCAAATGGTGTGGAAGAGAGATTTGCTAACAATCTCGAGAGTCCTTTAGAGAATGCTTTAGAGAGGTTGAATCAGCATGCTAATGTGTTCATAGAGGAGGAAAAATTAGAACAACATACTGAGATGATGCCAGAGAAAGTAAAGGTGATGATGCCTTATATTTTTAATTCTGATAATTGTTTTATGATTAGAGGATTTGATGAAAATGAGACAAACATGTTCCAATTTGAAGAGACAGTTTTAGAACTGAAGAAGACTGGAAGTTGTGAGGTCATACATACTGATGAGGAAAAAGAAAAGCATGAAGATACTATGCTTGGAGAAGTTAAATTGATTGTCAGGATCAGTCAAGGAAATGAAGGACAATTACTGAGGGTTGTCAAAGAATAGGAAGGAAAGTATGCTGGAACTGATGAACAACATAGTAATGTATTTGAGAGGAATCAAGTACAAGGGGAATTATAGGAAAATTTACTTTTTGAGAGTAAATCTACAGATATTGAACAGAGGTAGTTTGGAAAATCACAAGAGGGTAAGGATGAAAGGGCGGTAGTAAGAATTCGACAACTTCAAAGAGAAGATAATGAACAAGTTGAAGATGAGTGGACAAAGTACAAAAACAAATGGTAGAGTATGTAACAACTCAAGGATGTGCTAGAGATAGAGATTGAAGAATTATGGAAGTTAATGATGAATCAATCCAAATGGAGGAGATTGACAACAATAGGAAGAATGACCAATCAGAATTTGAAAATGATTGAAAAGGAGAGGAAAATGAGACAGAAGACAACAAACATATAGCAACAACAAAGGAACAGAGCATTCAAACAACTACAAACTAAAGTTTGGGACCCTAGAGGTTTTCTATCAACATATGAGAACATATGATCAAGAGATCATGAATGTTTTCAACCTTGAGAGTCTGATGCAGGAGCATTCGGCTCAAAAATATCATTGTATTTTAGTAGACATAGGGGGTCTTGTGTTTTAAGGGACTTGGTTTCGTGGGTGCTAAATTAATGAAATAATTAAGTGTTTTCAAGTAAGTTTGTGAGAGATATTTAGAATAGAAATTAATTAGATATTGTGAGGATATTTCTAAATGTTCTCGAATGTAGGAGAACATGAGTGATGATGAGTGATTAGTGAGGATTAAGAGATTTTGAAATATTTTAAATCTTATATTAGGAATTGGTTTCATGATTTTGCGGAGTAAAGAGAATCCTTAGGATTTAATTGAGTTGTTGAGATCCCTAAGAGATCATTGAGAGATTTTAGGACTTGATGAGCAGATTAAGGATCTAAACCAGAAATGGGTAACAAAACCTTTTGTATAATTGTAAGCCTAAAAGGCATAGAGAGAGTTAGTTAGCGAGTTAGTTAGAGTGAGAATTAGAGTTCAGGGATTAGATATATTTGACTGTAAGCCTACAGGAAGGAAGGAAAAGGCCACTAATTAGAAAATCAAGCCAGAGAGAGATTCATTATGTAAAGAATTATTTATAAAGACAAAGAATTCGATTTATGAGTTGTATTGATTAATGGAATTATAAACTATGTTTGGATTAGAGTAATTCTATGCAACATAGGTTTTTAGGTGTGTAAAATCAGAGAAGAAGTGTAGATAAGAGTGTACGGATTTACACATAGACAGTACTAGAGAAAAATTTCAATGTTACAACGAAGGTATAAATGCAAGGTTTCCTAAAACCTAAGGATTTATGAAGGAAGTGTAAATTCGCAATAAAGTGGAGATCGAGATCAGAACAAGTGAAGACCGTAAGGTGAGAACAAATACACGAGCAAAAAGTCAAATGGGCTATTGCATAGTGAGAAACAAAAGAACGTAACAGTACACAGGAACCGTTGGATCAGTCAAATCAATAGATGAGATTGTGTGTGATAGACGGATAAGATTAAGTCGCACAAAATAAAGTCAAGAAGATGAATGGTGGGGATTAAAACCACGTTTTAGCATAAGGACAGAGTGGTCTCTATAGGTGATAAGTAATATCTCACATGCCCTCAAAGTAGTAAACAGTATTCTACAATTTCACATGATTAACCTGAGGGGTGACACGTAGCACACGATGGAAAGGGAAAACCACTTTTCTTGCACGCTCTCGACCTGATATCAGTCGTGCAAGAATCTGTGTGAGATTATGTGATAACTGTTTGATTGGATGGGTCACATCAATAGTGGATATTGTCCAGGTTAGTTGGTGAGCAGATGATGCATGAAAAATCAACGGTGGATATTTAATGCGCTAAAGAGAGCATCAATATATGTGCAAAGGTTTGTGGAATGGAGGAAAGGTAAGGTTTAAATGTGTGTTATGAAATATTTCTATTATACGGAAATTATAATAGAAATAAGCGGGATTAATGTATTATGGTTTAAGTTGAGTTTAACCAAAGTCTAAAATCCATGGTATGTTTGATATGCTCTGATAATAAGAATTAACCAAAGATTATGAAGGATTCATAAGGTTCCAATCAAATGTTTATAAAGGTCTAGACTTTGGATAGTTAAATCAAACATTTCCGCATAGAGTTTATTGAAGGAGCATTAAACCTTGGTTTAAGAAGGTTTTACTGGGTAGGAATATTAAAATTCCTGAGGCATAGTAGATCATGCAATTATTTGCATACTGTGGATATATGTGGCTTAGGCTGCATCACCATGGGACAACAGAGTGGGATATCCTTAAGGAAAGTTTCTTGTTAACTTTCAGCTTTGAAGATGGATTTTCCTATATTAATGAAGCGCTCCAAGAAATTAAGGCCGCAATATTTAGGATGCCTGAGGAATCAGTAGAATGGGTTCAATCGGACTATAATTCACAACTATGCCATGCACTAGAAGGCTACAACATGACTACAAAAGAGAAAGAGGATCCACGAAATGTTAACATTCCAGAGTCCGAGGGACAAAGCGAGGTTGAACGACCCAAAGAAACAAACCCTGATATAACAAAACCTTTGAAGACTAGGTAAGTACACATTGGATCTGAAGCGCAACTTACATTTGCAAAGATAGGTGATTATTTGGATAAATATACAGTCGATAAGGTTGCGAAACGACTGCGCAATACCAAGACTTGTTTCCTACCAAGTTCTCATATCTAAAATAAATAGTAGAGGATCTCCGTGTAATGAAGATCACCCTAAAGCTCGTGAAACAGAGACCCTACTGTCTAATTCCCGAGTATAAGGAGAAGGTGTGCAAGGAGCTAGACAAAATGTTGGAGGCTAGAATAATTAAGCTATTGGAAGAGTCTAATTGGGTGAGCCCTATGGTTGTTCAGGAGAAGAAGCAACAATATGAGATCAGGATATACGCAGATCTGAGGAAGCTCAATGATGCATGAGTACATGACCCATTTCCAACACCATTTACAGATGAAGTTTTGGAGAATGTTAGAGGGCAGGAGGCCTATTCGTTCACTGATGGGTTCTTGGGGTACCACCAGATTAAGATCATGCCAAAAAATCACAACAAGACTACCTTCACAACAGATTGGGGATGCTTCCAGTACATAGTGATGCCATTCGTGCTGAAGAATGCACCCGCGATATTATCAAGGGTCGTAATTGCAATTTTTGAGTTCGTCCATAAATTATTAGAAGTTTAAATTAGGGGATTTTTGAGGCATAATGGGCCTCCTAAGGAAATTATCAAATAATAGCAGAAATAATAAAATAAGATTAGATTACACCATCAAATTTTAGAGGGAAAAAAGAATAAACTATTTTTTCAACTCATATTTTTAACTTATCTCCCTATGGGTTTGCTCACATTTCTAGTAGAAATATGCATTGGACGCAGAATTTGATTCCTCATATAAAGTTTACCCGTGTTGCATACTTTCGATGGACCGTACTACACAAAATATGAGAAATACATGAAAAACGTGATTCAAATCACATATTTTCATGTATTTCTCATTTTTAATGCAGTAGGGTCCATCAAAAGTATCTATCACGGGTACTCCTTGGATGAGGAATTAATTTTTTCATCCAGTGAGTACTCCTGTTCAAAATTTGAGTAAAACCTTAGGGAGATAAGTTGAAAATACGAGATGAAAAAGTAGTTTTTTATTTTTTTTATTTTTTAATATTTTTATTCTTTTATTCCAAAAATGGTGAATCATCCCCCATGGTTGACATCATCATATTGAATGCTATTGGTTCTTATAATGTTTATTTTCATTGTACATTTTTCTTAGGAGGACCATTTTAGACCTCAAAATTTCCCGAATTTTTTTATGACTAGACTGTGTTTGGGTTGGTAAAGCACCACGTTGCAAGTCTGTGCTTTATGTTGGATACACGTTGCAGATACCATATTGCTATGAATTTGAAGAAATGTATATTTTTTTTTCCTATGGGATATTTCTAGGGCATGTGGTCTACAAGAAGATATTACTGGTAGACCCTGCAAAGATAGATGTTATTGTCAATTTGGAGGCTCCAAAGAATGTAAAGCAATTGCATGCAACTCTAGGTCACACCAAATATTACAGGAAGTTTATCAAAGCTTACGTGAAGATAACTGTGCCAATGGAGAAATTACTGAAGAAGGATGTGACTTTCTGCTAGGATTAGGAGTGTTAGACAAGTTTGGATGTTTTAAAAGAAAAGATGGTGAATGTACCCATCTTGATTTTCCCAAACTGGAAGAAAGAATTTCATGTTCATGTGGATGCCTCCTATATTGTGTTAGGTGTGGTATTAACCCAGCCAGGTGAAGGCGAAATTGATCATCCCATAGCTTTTGTGAGCAGGGAATTATCAAGGCCGAGAAGAACTACTCAACTACAAAACATGAAGGGTTGGCGATGGTGTACGTGCCACAAAAATTCAGACAATACCTGTTGGGTGCGCACTTCAAAATGTATATAAATCACTCTTCCCTGAAGTACCTGGTCAACAAGCCTATATTGGGGGGAAATATTTGTCGGTGGCTGTTGCTTTTTTAGGAATATGGTTTTGAGGTGATTGTTAAGCCTAGAAGATTGAATTCGGGACTAGATCACTTATCTAAAATTGAGATAGGGGAAGAACCCACTAGCTTGGAAGAAGGATTGTCGGATGCATGGGTCTTTGATGTACATGTCACAAATGATCATTTTGCTGACATAAAATATATTTTAAACACTGCTTAACCCCAAAGGGATATTCTACACAACAGAAAAAGGAATTGGTGGTCCACGCAATTGATTTTTCTTTAATTGCTAGACACATGTATAAGATGGACTCTAATGAAATGTTGTGTTGATATGTCCTAGATTTTGAATGATCCAGCATCCTTGCCAAAGCACATGGAGGAGTGGCAGGAGGACACTATGCTTGTATATAAACCATGCAAAATATCCTACGCACATGATTATGGTGGCCAACAGTGCATAAGGATTCTAAGGCATATTGTAGGGCATGCAATGCTTGTCATAGGATGGGAAATCCATCACGGAGGGCTGAACTACCCTTAAACCCACAAATTTCTTTGAAGGTGTTTGAGAAATGGGTGATTGACTTTGTGGGTTCGATATAGCCACCAAGTAAAAAGACAAGCGTGCGATACATTATTACTACAACTGAGTATTTGATGAGATTGGTTGGAGCACAACCAGTCAAAGACTATAGCACTACTAGAGTTGCGAAGTTTTTTTGCGAGTTTGTCTTAACTTGGCTTGGGTGTCCTAAGATATTGATGAGCAATAGGGGTACACATTTCTTAAATAAAACAATTGTCGCGATGTTTGAAGAATTCCAGGTCTGTCACCAGAAGAGTACACCCTATCATCTTCAAGCTAATGGTATGGTTGAAGCATTCAATAAGATCCAGGAGAGCACTTTGATGAAGGTCTACAACGTGAAAAGGAATGATTGGGATGTAAGCATACCGGTAGTCCTATGGGCATATAGGACAACGTGTAAAAAGTTGAAAGACCAAAATCCATTCAGGTTGGTCTATGGGATAGAGGTTGTGATGCCCATGAAGTATATTGATTACTAACTGATATGGCTAATAGCGAGACTTTGGAGGAATGCCTTGTGTAGTTGACGGAGTTGGAAGAAGATCATTTTTTAGCATGATTTCACCAAGAGGTGCAAAAGGAGCGCAAGAAGGCATGGCATGATCGACATATAAAGCAGCGCACCTTATAGGTAAATGATTTAGTGTTACTTTATGATAGTAAATTCACAAAGTTTCCTAGAAAGTTTCAAATGCATTGGTTTGGGTTGTATGTCATTAAAGAATTTATAGATGGTGGTGTAGTTCAGCTCGCGAAGTTGAATGGGGAATTGTTTTTGGAAAGAATTAATGGAATTCGATTGAATTTATACAAGGGCGATCCCTCCCTTACACAATGACTATATTATGGCAGGATAGTCTCAGTACTCCAAGAAGCTGCAAGGAAGTACGGGACTATACACTACTCTACCTGAAAGTTGAAAATACGAAGTAAGGGCGTTGCAAGATGGAGTAAAATAGGGCATCGAGGAAAGCTATGCCAAGATGGTTGCACCATGAAGGTTGGTGTCACACATCCGATAAAAAGTAGCCATTGGGTGCATTGCAAATGATTGAATGAGAAAAATTCTGTTAGAAAGAGTGGGGAGGGCGCATTTATGAGACAAATATTTGGAAATATGCCACCAAATATGCATTATTGATAGAAAATTGGAGGGAACGGTTGGATTTGAATTCAAATTTGCCTATAAATCTGGCAAGCTGATCAACATTTGTACACTTTCCTTTCAACAAGTTTGCCTTAATCCTTGGTACCAAAGAGATTGTTGTATGTCTGAGAATATTTGGGAAGACATTTTAGCACAGCCAGAATTCAACAACTTACCTGACTGGTGCCGAGAGATCATATTTGAGAGAATGATGACCACTCCACCCATAACAGAAGCCACAACTGAAGTCACGCCATCTGAAGCCACACCCTTTGCTGAAGTACCACTCCCTGCTCCAATGGCGCCTAGGTCTCCTAGACCTAAGTTGTTTGATGCTGAGAAGAAACAAAAGAAGCCACAACAAGTTTCGGTGAGACAGTCACCATGAAAAAACCCCACTGAGGTTCACCAAAAGGGGAAAATAGATATGTGACATGGAAAATTTTAGGGGCTAATATTTGCAAGTGTGCTAATTTTCCATGGATTTTCCAAAAAAAACGATTCGCTAATTTTCTTTTTTTTCTAAAAGTGATTCGCCCAAATTTTATAGTATAAAATTATTTTACCTTAAAAATTGCCAAAATTGTATAAAGACTATATACAAAATTATTAGAAATTTACATGTTTTTACAAAGATATCAACAAACATTTTATAATTTTTAATTTGGGGACTAATAAGATTCGCCAAGGTTTCTAAACTTTAAGACAAATTTTCATCCTTAAAATTTTCTCTAGTCACAACAACCACATGAGCCCCTTGATCTTGATGAAGAAGAGCTTCGCGGAGGAATTGGGGAGATCGAAGCTGAAGATGGTGATCCTATGACTCAGTACCAAAAGTATATCCCATCATGAAAAGTCAAAGCGAAGGTGCCAAAAGACCTAGATACCGCCAAATTTATGGTTTCTACACCAATGCTGGCAGAGAAGGTGGTGTTTGAAGGTGCATTATTAGGGCACATTCCCTCACTCAAGCTGGAGGATTGGGACTTGGAAGACCATGAGAAGTTCCCACAACTTGCGTTGAATAAGTATTTGAAAAATATTTATTATGAAGAAACCAAAGTAACGCGACTAGAGCCCTGAAGTGGGTCGCTGAGGTTGAGAAAGCAAGACTGTTGAACATGCTCTGGGTGTTTCATTTCAGCAGAACCAACATCAACATAGTCTGTGTTCAACAATTACTCACTCTGGTGCATGATGGTTGTCTCTAGTTGGGAGAGCCCATCCCTATTACTGATATGTTTATCCACCGGATCACTATATTTCCCCATAAAGGGGTGGATACAATAGAGGCATTTGGAGGAAAATCAAAAGAAAAGAAACTTGCAGAACAAATGAAAAGTGATTTTGGCTTGGTGAAGAAGTCAAGCAAATATTCCATCCACTCTATTACAAACAAGGTGGTGCAGTTTTCCACACAAATCTTGGCTTGTAAGATCATGAGGAAGTGTCGCATAGATGAGGTTCTGACATTGGTAATTTCATTAGCGTTCGAATGTGTTAAAGGCGTCTAGTACAACTAGGCACATTACCTCTTCAAGGAATGGTTGGCCAACTATCGTGAAGCACAAGATGAGGGCAAGGTATTTCAATATGCTTGGTTGTTACTCTTGATTGCACTAGTCACGTGGAGGCTACCAAAAGATAGTCAATTCCCTATATAGGAACCTTATTTACCAGAAGTTGTGAAGTTCACTTCGCTTTGGGTGACAAAGGACCCTCCGCGGGTCATGAAGGCTAAATTTTTTTGGGTACTAGTCAAGATGGATCTTCGCATGGTGATCAGCCAAAGGCCGAGTCTGTCACCGACTCTATGTGAAGAATTGGAAGCATATGCAAAGTTCAAGGCAGAATTTCACAATGTTTATATCTGCGCGAGACGGGATCTGAAGAAAACATGGTACGAGTTACCCTACCTGGTGAGTGAGGCAGATGAGCAGGAGGACATTGGGAAATGGCCAAGGGAATGGTTTCATCCCTCATATATCGATGCAGTACAAGAAAGTCCAAGGAATATTCCTTCGCGCAGACTACGGCAACACAAAAGCAAAAGGAGGCTGAGTAGGCTGCAGCTCGAGAGAAAGTTGCACAATAGAAAAAGGAAGTTGCTACCAAGGCAGCTGCTGAGAAAGACCGAGTGGCTAAGGAGACTACTATCAAAGTTAAGGAGTCTTCTTCTCAGCACACCGAGGACTAGGAGGAGTCCGATGTTGAAGGAGGTGGGGACACGAAGTATGGCACCCCCTTTAGAGTACAGAAGCGCTCCAAGGAGACAAATTTAGGACCTAGGAAGAAGTCGAAGTCTGATACGCACACGCATGTCGATCCAATGGTCCTCATGAAGGGAGACCTAGATGAAATCAAAGATAAGGTCTGTGACAACAAAACAAAACTGTGGACGGAGTTCGAGCAACAGTACCAGCAAGTGATGGGAAATGTGAAGAAGGATTTGCCTGATATCTAGATCCAAAAGGGGAGGCTATAAGCAAGCATTGGCTAGGCGAATAGGATTTAGGCTAGCAAGTAGCAAGCGAGTGTGATCATGCTGGATACAAATCAGACTTTGGACCTCATAGTCATTCAATTTTCACATGGGGCCCTGCGCGCCCACTCAGAGGAAGTAAACACCCGGTAGTTACAGCTCATGGATCTGGGTGTCAATCTCACAGAACTCCCTATCCACACCCTCCATGAACTGCATTAAGGAGTATCTGATGAACTAAGAGTTAGAGGGAAGCACGCGTTGCTAGTGATCAGCAAGGCCAATACAAAAAACGAGCAGATATTCACAAAAAAGTGCAAGCGCTGAAGGAGAAGGAAGAAATGGCTACGCACAACCAGAATTTGGAAGCAGGAATTACATAAGCATGTAATACACTGCCAGAGCTCAACATTCCCACAAAGATAGAGCAGCAAAGAATATTTAGAATTTGGTTGCAGTGGTCTAGGAATCAAAGGAACAAATCAACTGAGTACGATTCGAACTTCAACTGTAGATTTCAAAATTGTAGCCAACCACTCTAGCTGAAGTCCAAGAGAAGCAATCAAAGAAGGCATGGCCACATTGGACAAAACAGTTAAGGACTGCAAAAAAGTTATTCAAGCAGGCCATGGAACTTTGGACATCTCTGTAGGAGGACCCCACTTTGTAGAAGATCGATACTGATATTAGGGAGAAGCAACAATAATTTGATGAATTCAGGTCAACTGCTTGCACTTTGGTGCCGGTCCAACGCTTCTCATGACTACACGAAGCAAAACAACTACATGCAGAGATTGAAGAGTTGCATCATAAAGAGGTCAGCTTGAGGGCCAAAACACAGTCATGGACAAAGGAAGCAAGCCATCTTACTCTATCAGTTCAAGGCAAGTTGAAGACCATCCAGTAAAGGCAAAGAACAATGGGCCTCACCGTGGAAGGCCCTACTACAAAGAAGCTAGTCAAAGAAGTACAGTAGGTTGCAGTGCAGGGTACATCAGATTTACAGGGTCTAAGAATGGAATTTTGTGAACTCCAGAATAATATTGCAGTGCTAGGTGAGTGACTCGAGGGCGAGTCACCCAATTTGTGTTAGGGGCTTGTTGGGATAGGGTCAGTGGGGGTTAAGTTTTGGTTAAATTTTGGTTAACTTTTGCATAAAATGTAAAGTCTCCACGAAATATGGAAGTGGAGCGCGAAGATAGTATGAGTCAAAGGGGCTTTAGTCCCTTAGGTGGGTAAGTGATAGGAAGGTTTTGATACCCACCCATGGTCCATGGACCATGGTATTGTAAGTGAAATTCTATATATAGATGACTCATAGTGATTCTAGGAAAGAAACTAAGATACAAGATCATTGTTTTGGGAAAGAAGCTAAGGTAGGAAATGTTTGTTTCATGTACTTAGGTGAAAGGGGAAGGGTCCTATAGTTGAGTGCATGGAGACCTTGGTAAGTTTGCAAACTGAATGCGTGAGCCCCTCAAGTTGAGTGCGTAGGGAAAAGAAGTATGTACTTGAACAATTATACTTAATAAAGACAGTTTTGAGCCAAGTATGATGCATTTGTGTATTATTTCTTATTTTTGCAAGTATCTATAATTTTGCTCCGTGTTAAACTTTATATGAATTAATGCTTATCTGGTGCACAAAAGTAGTATATTAGTAATATTTACGCATGTTATGAATAATTAAGAACCTTCACGAAGATCTAGAAGTTGTTTAAGTGAAATTATTGTAACCATTTGTTTAAGAAGGGTTAGGGTTTGCCAAGGTAGATCTAAGCCCTAGAAACCATGAGAACCTATCTCATTGACCTTTGGATGTAGAAACCTGGTTTTGTCATCCCCCAATACTGCTTCGAGTGAGACTTCATCCTACGCTATGCGGGTTGTTGCTAAAAGGGCTAGCAGTTAGGGTTTTCTTGGTTGGCGTGGATAAAGTTCAACCTAGGTCAGGCCCAATCAAGCCAACAATGCAGCTTCAATATTTAAATAGTTAACTAATCAATCAACCTAAATTAACTCAAGCATGCACAAAATTCAAGTTACCTAGTTGAGATTGGAGCTCAAGGGAATTGTACTATCAGTTGTAGAATATTCAAAATTGTACAAGTCATGCATGTAATCAGGAAGGCCTAAAGGTATTGTGCAATTCTCATTAAGTAAATTCCTATTTAATAGGGATTAATTCATTATTGAATAGTGCAAGGAAATAGGACCTTGGAGGCTTTGAAATTTGGCTAATTATTGGCCAAAGGCAATCAGTTAGGCCGAGGATAGAAAATATGTGTGCATGTTGAGCTCAAGGACCTTGAGAGAAATATATTGTATTCATCCAGATTCCTTGATCAATACAATACATATAGGAAGGGGCTTTGAGAAGTTTCTTCCCCCTAGATATATCTCTGACTATGTGTGTTGAATCTTGTCTCATGTTTATGTTGTGATTTATTGGTCAATTAAATTGTTTTTCGCTGATGAGCAGAGTAGATTCAAGTCTTTCATTTTAGCATATTATATTAGTTTGAATCTACAAGGAATTTCTACAGGATAGATAAACAATGGTTTTTCTACTAGTATTAATGATAGGAAAAACACTTTGGGATAGATTTTCATTTGGGTAAATTTTTTATCTCATGGGATTATAAGAAACAAATGATTGTCTCAATATTTTCCATAGAAGCAGAGTATTTAGCAACTATTGTAGCCGCATGACATGTAATATGGATAATACACATTTTGAAATACCTTTCACATGTGGAAAAGAATCCAACTTCTATCTTCTTTTATAGTAAATTTTCAACAATTTCATTGTTAAATAACCAAGTGTTTCACAAGAAAAGTAAGTACATTGATACTCGTTATCACTTCATTCCTAATTTTTATCAACATTGGTGACAATCTCTTCAACTTTTTGGATATAGAGATCAAGTTGTAGATATATTCACTAAGCCATTGGGAAAATTAATTTTTGAGTTCAGGAGACATCACTTAGGCATTGTTGGAGCTAATGAATGTAAAAATTGAGATTAAAGGGAGGTGTTAAAAATAAAGTCTCCTATTAATTAGAGTAGTTGGATTGTTAGTTGTTAGTTGGAGTTAATGATAGAAAGATATTTTTAGGCACTATTAGTTCCAATATTTTTAGGAAATTCATGTGAATCCTAGATATCTCTAGAAGAGGTTAATCTTAGACAATTTTAGATTATTCCTATAAAATATATTTAATGATAAGTAGGGCTTGAAATCCCCATGTGATTCTAATCAACTTGATTCCTCAATCTATTAATATATTTGTGAGTTTTATCAAACATTCACCCGGTATAATTCTTAGCATTCTCCCATGCAAATTATTACACTATATTATTCTTTTTCATGATTTAGAGTTTTTAGCCAAAGGGACTTTTGCTAAAAAAGGCACCAAGTATGAGAGAGATGTGTAATTCCTTCATGTTCAATTTCAAATTGATAGATGCCCTTATATATGTGTCTGTGTGTGTGTTGTAATTGATGCCAACACCAATCTTTGAACACTCTTAATATTCATCTATGGATTACTTTTATTGGAAGCTCCAATACTAAAAAGAAGCCCTCGAAGGATCAGAAGTTATTGCAGTTTTGTTATTATTCCCCACTTTTGATGAAGAATTTAGATGAGAAGATCAATGAAATTACAAGCGAGACCATCTTCATTTGATTCTCCTCATCATGTTGATATAGGTGGCACACCTCAAAACTCCTCATCGTTGAGGATATATGCTTTGCCAAATTGGAGCCCCCATTATGTGGTCAAGGAGCCCCAAGTTAAAAGTTAAAAGGAAACTTGATGTTTCGTTAAATATTGTCAGTTATATTCAAGGAAATTTTGTAGGTCTTGGGTTGACAAATTAGCCATTCAAATGATAAATTTTGTAGGTCTTGGGTTGACAAATAACCCTTTAAATGATGCTGACCTTGATCTAAGTTACTGATACAGTTACATCTACCAAGGTTTAACACTTATATTACAAAGGTTTATTATTTCCTTCTCTCTAGTGGTTGATATGGTTGAAGAAGCTACTAGGTTTTCATCTATATGCTAATTCTATTGGAGTTTTGACAGTGGAATGCATTGAACTAAAACTGAAATTTAATATAGATCGTTGGAAAGTTATCTTATGATTGTGTGTCTCCTAAGGGATAATTTGAGATAGCTTAAGGTTGGGCATAAGACAGACTTGTGGCGCATTGATTTATGTATGCGGACATGAGTTAGAAATGACAACGGTGGTAGTATTGTGATAGTGATATGACAAGAACAAAGGGAGTACAACAATATTACTGATGACAGTGGCTGAGCAACATATTAAGTGTAATTTATCTTATTATTTTATTTTCTATCTTCAGGGTGGTAGGGTGGTGTAAGGCAGATATTGGGGTCTCCTTCAGGTTGGAGCATGTGAACACTTCAAGTTGGTAGGGTGGTGCTAGGGAAAGTTGGAGCTTGCAGGGTGTTGGAGCATCCTTTCAGTTGAAGCCGATCAAGTCAGGGGGTTGGGGCCTCCTTCTAGTTGGAGCTAGTAAATGACAGGTGTTGGAGAATCATTTCAGTTGGAGCTAATGAAACCAAGAGTTTGGAGCCTCCTTCCAGTTAGCGCTGGTAAATTAGGGTGTTAGAACATCATTTCAGTTGGATCTGATAAATCAGGGGGTTAGAGCCTCCTTCTAGTTGTTGCTGGAGAATTTTGAAAGTTGGATCTTCCTGTTTATGTAATATTTAAGACCTATATTAAAAGCATTTGGTGGTTTTTATCCCATAAGCATTTCCACCTAAAAATATAGTGTATTGTCTTTGATGTTGTGTAGTGCTGAATGGTGTTGTTAACTCTTCATGTTATGTGATGTTGATTTATGTTTTTATTTGATGCTATTGTTTTTCTATTTGTTTAAAGTTCAACTTTCCATTAACAGAGTGATATATTACAGAGAAAATCATTTTGTGCTATTGATCTGCCAAGAGGGAAACCAGACTAGTAGTACAAGTTTAGTATATTGAGATTACATTGTCATTGCCTCATTTGGGCATTATATAAACATTAAATATTGCCAAAATGATCAACCAACCTCAGAAATACAAAGACATAAAGGCCATACTGTAACTAATCAACATAACAAAAACAAAATCCTATCATTTTATGAGAGGCAAAAATACTAATCTATAGCAACAATCAACTTGTAAATCCAATAGAGACTACGAATTACCTAAACCTAGAGACGCTTGGAGTTGCACCACACTTCTTAACAAGAGATAAGAGTTGTATATTGACTTCTTTCATCTAATCTGAGCCACGATTTCCATTCCAATCGGGCTAATTTACCATTGTTAGGGATGTAGCAAGCCACACTGATAGACCAAGATTTTGAGAAGCATCCATTGAAGACCCCAATGCCAAAATTTTGAACCATAGAATGCCTCCTTCAGCCCAACGTCTTTGAGACACCCCATCTAATTTCAACATAGATGGAGTAGTTAGGAAGAGGAAACTATCACCATATGAGAAACTAAGGGAAACCTACAAGCTAAGGAACACTCCTAAATTCACTAAACCCCACCACCAGTAATGCAAGCCTAAGATGAAAGCATTCATATTGGCGAATTAAACTAACAGATGAATGAAGAAGAGACAAAAAATCTGGCAGAAGAGTTGATCTAGAACAAGGAGTCAAACTGGCTACTTGTAGCCCTAGAGAGATGAAACCATTGCAGTCTGGAGGTGAGATCCCAACATTAAGAATAAAGAAAATCCAACCCACCACCATCCCGTGAACCAGAATAAACCAAATGTTGGGCTAGCCACCGAATGCATGGCCATTGTGATAACCAACGACATAACGATCAAACATGAGTGTGGCTAGTGTAAATTTCAAGATGACAAAGTTGTTATCTAATAGCCATGGCAGGTTCATAACAAAGCACCACCTCCTCAGTATACCTCCCTTGACCATGCATACTAAGAGCCACATCTCGATATGGATACTTGCAATTAATATCCAAGGAACTTGCCATAGGGAGGCGCACATCAACCTGAACCATCCAAGACTACTCTCCATTCGAGAATATACCCTAAAGCTTTTGTGTGTGGATGAGAGTATGAAAGAGGTTGTATGATCATATGTACGAGGGGTTGTCATCATAATTGTGATGTGTCAGTGGAATTGACACCCGTCGCGGGGGATCTTATGCTAATGTGATTTAATGCTTTGAAGATTAAAACTAACTAATTGAATTGAAATATTGATTCACCCCCTTCTCAGTATATGTGTGTGTGTGTGTGTGTGTGTGTGTGAGTGCATGTGTGTGAAATCGATATATTTTATTTATGGCCAACGACTTTTATGGCTAATGACCATAATGAGACTGAGCTAATCATATATATATATATATATATATATATATATACACACACACTTTTGAATGTGATGAAGATGTATAATTATTTCAATTTCAACTTTATGTATATGTATATGTAATAAATAATAATAATAATAATAATTAATGTTAACCATAATAAAATATTTTAATAGCCAAAGAGAAAAAGTAATTGAAAGCAAAAAATTCAATGTAGATTATAAATAAAATATTTGATTGTAGGGTTAAGTAATATTAGTAAATAAAACATTTCAATGAGAAATGTGTTCAATGTGACGTATATATTATATACAATTGAAAAA
>APFE030893366.1:291807-329105 GCA_000404065.3 Pinus taeda
TGATAAAATATCATAGTAGGTAGATTTAATGTTTATAAGTGTATTACAGGTTGTTAATGGTTGTGAATTTATATATATTCTTTTAATGAGGAAAAAAATTGTGATGGTTTATATTATTTTAATCTTTTCCTAATGAATTAGTTTATTTAAGACAATTAGTTATGCTCACTTCATAATTAGTTGTGAGCCTCAAATTTTTGGTAAGCTCTTAAATAAACAATTTAATATTTTTGTTGTGTTTAACATCATTAGATAGAATAGTGGTAATTTTAATATTAATATTTTTATTAAAATATTAAAATTTAAATTTTCAAATTTTGAAAATAATATTATAAATATGTTTTATGTTAGGTTGGTTATTTAAAAATATATATATGATTGTTGTTATTAAAAGAAAGTGATAAAATATCATAATAAGTAGATTTAATGTTTATAAGTGCATTATAAGATGTTAATTGTTGTGAGTTTTAAGGTTAGTTATTTTTAGTAAATCAAATCTATTTTTATTGGATATAGTAGATGATCTAATCTTATATATTTAACTATTGGTTGATCAATAAAAATATAGTAAAATTTGTGTTTTATTTTTAATTTTTTAGTTAGAATTAGAGCTTGATCTAACTTAAATCCCTTATGGGAGGGCTTAGCAGATGTGAGAACGATAATAATTGATCCTCCGTGAATAAATAGGTGTGTAAGAGTAGATAGATTTTTGTTCGAGTGATTATTGTGTGTGACTTATTGCTTGTAAGTGACAAGTTTGTCCATCTATTTGTGTTATTAAGAGTTATGCATGACTAAATTTTGTAGGAGAGATATGAGTTGAAAATCCATGTTGGGCTGTTGTGACGTGTTCTAGGAGCAACATAGATCATTGTGGAGAGCAATGTGCAGAGTAAGAAATTTCTTATTTGTTGGAGGAGCTCATAAGAGAATGGTTCATG
This sequence comes from Pinus taeda, assembly GCA_000404065.3. Lineage (NCBI taxonomy): Eukaryota > Viridiplantae > Streptophyta > Pinopsida > Pinales > Pinaceae > Pinus > Pinus taeda. The sequence goes on from APFE030893366.1 coordinate 292,752, forward strand.
TTGATCTAATGGTTGGCGAGTTGGTGAAGAATAGTCCCAATGTCATAGAACTGATAGGCTTCATCCCATATCTAAGTTGAACATATGTCTGGGATCCGCAAGTGGTTGCTCTGTGTGGAAATATTATTATTATTATTATTATTATTATTATTATTATTAGTAAAGCATGAAAATATGAAATGAATAATCATTCAATGAACATAGTAACATAATTAATTTGATAGCTCTTGAAGCATTATGAACACAATGTTCATTTAATTATGAATACAGTCTATTATAAGTCAGTAGCTTCAATTATAGCTCATTTTTTATGTGTCTGTGAAGAAGGACTGGTAGTTCTTGATATAAGTTGCAATTCAAGAACACTAGTTCTTATGTTTGTTCATTTCAGAGGTCAAGTTATATCATTGACTTCTGGATACATTCAGTATCTAGATTTTCTTCCTAGAAACTGACACATAAATGAAAGCTAAGTATCTAACTGATAGAGGTATGTCGATAGAATGATCCAGTTTCTTGACAACTTTTCTTGTATAAGCTCAACAAGCTAAGTATATCAATATTGTCAATTCTATAAGTATCCAAATGATGGTTAAAAGTGGTTTTCTCTTAAATGGGTTAAGCGGTAAACTCAAAGTTGTGGTGGAGAAAGGATGTACTCTATAAGATGCAAGAGTGGGTGAAAGTGCTAATGATGACCAAATTAGACAAATATCAATATTGTCATTACAATATTGTAACTTGTGATTTTAATATTTGTACTGTAAAGAGGGAATTAGAATTAATACTTAGAAACACGTTACAGTTTGTTAATTGTTGTGAGTTTCTAGGTTAATTATTTTTAATAAATTATATCAACCTATATTAAATCTAGTTGGTAATCTATTCTTATATATATATAACTATTGTCTGATCAATAAAAATATAGTGAAATTTATATTTAGTATATAACTATATTTGTTTCATATTTTTTAAGAGTAATTTATTTTAAATGAAATTTTATAAATAAATATATTCATGAGAATTTAAATTTAACCTATAATATCAATTTGAAATTAAAAAGGTGAAAATAAAGATACTCTTGTTGTTAAAATATGTGTAATTTTACGATTTTTATTATTCTCATATTTTTTTAATTTTTAATATGTATTTTGTAATATATATAGTTGGGAACATGTCCCCTGGTGTCAATTTTGGGGTTACAAACTTAAGTTTTGGGGCAGAAAGCCTGAATTTTGTATAAAGAATGTAAAGTCTCTACATTTCGTGGTCGCAGATCGTGAAGATATTTAAATTCAAAAATAGTTTTCCACCCTTAGTCTAGGTAGGTTGTGTTGGTCTTGAATATCCGCCCTTGGTCCGCGAACCATGGGATTGTATAAAAAGGAGAATCTTAGAGAGTCTAAGGCAGTTCAGTAGTCATGATTCATTCATCTAATAGGTTTGTGAGAGCTAAGAGCGAGAGTCTTAGTGGAGGAAGAGCCTCTGCAACTGAGTGCACAGAAGCCTGGGGTAGAAGTCCGCAACTAAGTGCGCAGACCCCTACAGCTGTTTGCGTAGGGTGGTTAGAGTTTGTATTGAGAATTTAAATCATCAATAAAGAGACATGTTTTGAACTTACTTTGTACTTTCCATCTGTGTAAGCGTTATTTTATTGTTTTTATAAATATTGCAATTATGCTATGTTGAATGCTAAGTTTCAGATATAATGTTAAGTTGATGCACGAAAATATGTGTTTCTATTTGGTACATGAATGCAAGTAATAATATATGTTTATGCGAGGATAATCTTAATTGTATGGTAAAGTTGGCTAATACCTAAGACAATTTGGAGAACCAGTCAGTAACTTAGTTACAAAGGCGTGTAAGTGCCTGAATCATCATCTAGGGTTGCGTGAAGAGAAATCAGATACCTTTGCGAAGGTTCTGAAAGACGGAAGAGGAAGTACATCGATAAGCCCTAAAGTCTTATCAATCTACATGAAGACATGAGTGAGGGTATAAAATCGACATCACGACTATCTCAGGGTGCGAAAACTTCGTTCCTACATTCCCCCATACTGCTTCGAGTGAGACTTCAATCTGTGCTTCGCGGATTGATGCCGAAAGGGCCAGTAGTGTAGGGATTTTCTTGGTGGCTTAACGCTGAATCTGGGTTAGGGCCCATCAAGCCAACAAATGGTTCTGTCGTTGGGACTGGGATCTTCATAATGAGATGTGAATCCAATTAAAAAAGAGATCGAGAACTGGTTGGATAGAATGATCCACGAATTCGAGGCGCAAGAAAATAAGAATCCATGATTAGTGAAAGAATAGTGGTTGGACATATATTTGTACATAGAAATACACGAAATCTTCTTTTTTTCCTTCCCGATTGAGTTATATGGGTGGATCGTGAAGTTGGCAGACAACCAAGGAAGGTGGAGGCTTGACAATCCGATTGTTTGGACACCGGAGTTAGTAAGGAGATTGGAAGCCTCTGAGGATAAGATCGCACGCGTTGTCGACCATTGGCTCGACCGCATCATAGGAGGTTTTGTGACAGAGTTCGCGATCAACACCTCTGTCAGTTACACCGAAGCAGAACATCACTGCTTTAAAGGACCGCGACATAAGCATTTGAAGTCACTAAATACTTGGATTAACATGTTCTTGTGTGAAAAGAGGGTCATGCGGCTACCTTGATGTTTGGAGCTACATGAAGTGGAAATTGTTCCAGGGACAAAGGAAGAAAAGGTTCTGATTATAGCCCATTGATCGAGCCTCCTTTGAGTGATGAAAAAGGAGCAGGGCAGTCTTTTCCACTGAGCATTGCTCAACTAATAAGACGAGGGTTCCCGCGAATACCTCCACCACCCCCATCCTCATCCCATCCATCCACACCACCTCCTTCCACACTGCCTCCATCCTCACCTCCACCACTCACCCCATCACCCACAACACCACCACCTCCACCACTGTTTAACATGGAAAACTCCGTAAAGGTACCTGTATTCAATGGCATAGGAAATGAAGATCCAGACCAATTTTGGTTCATCGCGAAGGCTATATGGGAAGCTTAGGGTATCACAGATGACCAAATGAAGAAATCCACATTGGTTAGTGCTATGTAGGACCACACACTAATGTGGTACATTAAGTACATTACTAATAACCCAACGTCTGTGTTGGCAGATATCCATGTTGTGCTGAATAAAGACTTCAGTAGACCTAAGTCTCAAGCATAGTCGATTGTGGGATTCAAGGAGATAATGATGAAGCCTGGGGAGACACCCTGGGATTTGGATCAAAGATTGAAGTGTACGATCCATGAAGCCAAAATGAACCTAACTGATGGACAGTACTACGAATGGTTTGTGGCCTCGCTCCTGAACCACCTAAGGGTTGTGTTATCAGAACAAAAGATTGGGACCCAGGCGAAAGCTCTGGAAATCACAATGAAGCTGCATGAGACACTAATGCAGGATGTTAATTTGGGGGTTTAGCAAATTCATGCGCAGTTGCAAAACCTTTTTCTCGAAATGCAAAGTCTGAAGAAGGACAGAATAGCTCGGCCAGAGGCGCGCAAAGAAGTTTGGTGCCTAAAATGCAAGGGTCAGGGGCATGAAAAGGATCACTATCCAATCTTCGCAATCTACATTGTAGCATGGGGACCAATGCCTTTATAGCCAGAGGCTACAACAAGGCCAAGTGCAAGACCTACGCTATGGTGCATTATATCCCACGTGGCTAGGAAACATGAGACTGACAATTTCCATTTGCTACAGAAATACATACAGAAAATAAAACAATTTTGCAATTTCTGTCAATTAGTAGGTCATGATGAGCACAATTGTTGTAGTTACGAATTAATGATGGACAGGACACCTGTATATAGGGTGTAGGCATAAACGTGACCTCCAGAACAAGGTGTTGGGGGAATGTGAGGTGAGTATCAGGGGCGCGGCCGAGGCCGAGGTGGAGGAGGGACTCGTAGAGGCCAAGGGTAGCTTATTTGTTACAATTGTGGAGGACCAAGACACTACCCAAGGGATTGTATGAATCCTACATGACTTTCGTGCCACTACTATACTTAATTTGACCATGCGACTGAGGATTTCCCTATATTGTTGGCTAAGATTCGCGAGAAGGGGACACAACCTCCATAGCTGACGCAAAACCTACAGATGATGAGGGCTGAGCCCCGCGAGGAAGACCCTAAGGTAAACATCATGCTGTGAAGCAGAACTACAATGGGGGAGGATAAAGGCAAGCAGCCTGTAGAAGGAAAATGGGCCCGCAAAGCACTAGAAAAAGAGACTAGGTTTGATTTGGAGGGAAAAAAAGAAACATTTATGGAAGAAAATAAAAGCTTCACTGAGGTCTCTACCTTAGGAAGTTGGGAGAAAACAATTGAAGAAATGGACCCATCCATGATTACCACATTCTTGGAGACATGCATGAAACTACTCCACAATAGTAAGGCTGTGAAGGGCTTGCAGGAACTGATCAATCGATGCGCTAGCAAGGATGGTGCTATTGGCAAACCAAACATAATCAGGAAGCTTGGAAAGCATAAGGCAAGGACTAGGTGTGAGATGATACTCACCATGCAAATAGGGGAATACAAAATGGACCAAGTTATCCTGGATCTGGGGTCCGATGCGAATGTTTTTCCATAATAGACTTGGGAAAGAATGGGAAGACCTACACTCTAGTGGTCTCCGATCCAGTTAAGGATGGAAAATTAACAAAAAATTATCCCGATGGGGAGGCTACAAGGGGTAATAGTTGACATCGAGGGCACGAGCACACTGGCAGATTTTGAAGTAATAGAGATTGTGGATGATAGCAATCCTTACCCTATGCTCCTTGGACTCAGTTGGGCAACTGACATGAATGGGGTAATCAACCTGAAGAAACAAAAGATGATATTTGAAAAGAAGTCACTCCGTGTAGTGGTGCTGCTGGATCTTGCGAAAGGATCACACTATACATAACCAATATAAGATTATGAAAGTGATGATGATTTGGATTAGATTTACAAGATAACAGTGTGAGACCAGGATTGGGTAAATCCAACAGCTGACAGACGTATTACATGGGACCAAAATAGCTCCCGCGTATCAAATTCAGATGAAGAATTAGAGCATTGGTAGAACCGGCTGCATGAAGCATCTAAGTTGCATTGTAATATGATGACCAAGTCATTGCACTATGTCATCAAAAGTCAGGGATCTACCTCACTATGATGGGCTAACTGATGTTTGATCACTTTTTGGATGCATTTTAGAGAGAAGTACTAGAGAAACATCGCTTCCAGACATTGGACTGGGTACTTTGTGCCACACCCACAAGATGGTGGGGCATGCGCAAGGATAATTTCGATGATTCACGCGACTATAGGAGGATGATGAGAATATGTTTTAGGTAGCCAAAAGTGCAGATTACAGACAAGTATGATGGAAGGGATGATTTGCATGATCATCTAGCCAAATGGACTAAGGCTTATGGAGTGAAGCCCCAGCCTGAATGGGTGCATTTGTTTTGTCATACCCTAGATGTCATACCAATGAATTGGTGCTACAAGAGGATGGGTTTGACTGTATTGACGTAATCTTTGAGGATGGGTTTGACTGTATTGACATGGTGCTATAAGAGGTTAAAGCAGTAATCTTTAGGATACCTCAATATCCTTTAGACCTGGTTCAACCTGATTGGACTACCCAACTGAATCATGCAGTGGAATGCTCTGACGTGACTATTGAAGAAGAAGACGATGATCCTAGAAAGATTAATATTCCAGAAACTGAGGGTCACTGCGAGGTTGAAGGTCCGTGGATACAGGATCCAGACTTAACTGCGCGACTAGAAACTAGGCAGGTCAACACTGGCATAGAGGCGAAACCAAAATTTGAGGAGATTGGGGACTATTGGGATGATGTGACAGTAGACAAGGTCACTAAGCTCCTTTGCAAATATCATGATTTGTTCCCCATGAAGTTTTCTCATTTAAAAGGGATAATAGGAGACCTGGGTGTCATGAAGATCATCTTGAAACTAGACGTGAAACCTGTAAAACAAAGACCTTACTGCCTTAATCCGAAGTATAAGGAAGGGGTCCACGCTGAGTTAGATAAGATACTCGCGGAAGGAATTATTGAACCAATGAAAGAATCTGATTGGGTAAGCCCAATAGTGGTTCAGGAAAAGAAACAGAAAGAAGAAATAAGGATATGTTTGGATCTCTAAAAGTTGAATGACATTTGCATACATGATCCTTTCCTGACCCCATTCACTGACGAGGTCCTAGATAATGTAGGCAACCAAGAAGCATACTCTTTCACTGATGGGTTCTCTGGGTACCATCATATCAAAATCATGCCTAAGGATAGAAGCAAGACGACCTTTGTGACTGAATGGGGATGTTTTCAGTACATTGTAATGCCTTTTGGGTTGAAGATTGTGGCATCAATATTTTCGCGCATATTCATTGTGAAATTCAAAGATTTCATTCATAAGTTTTTGGAGGTATACTTTGACAATTTGACAATGTTTGGATTGGTCAAGCGCCATGTGGCAAGTCTTTGCTTGATGCTAGATATATGTCAGAGATACAAAATCATGCTCAACCTGAATAAGTGTTTGTTTTGTGTCCCTTTTAGGATCCTGCTGGGTCATGTGGTATGCAAAGAAGGATTGATGGTAGACCCTAAGAAGATCGTGGTGATAATCAACTTGGAGGTGCCAAGGAATGTGATACAGTTGCTTACAATTCTAGGGCATACCAGATACTATAGGAAGTTCATCAAGAGATATGCCCAAATAAACACGCCTATGGAGAAATTATTGAAAAGGGATGCTATGTTCTGTTGGAACGATGAATACCAAAAGATCTTGGATGTGCTGAAAGAGAAAATGGTCACCATGCCAATCCTAGTTTTCCTAGACTAGAAGAAGGAATTTCATGTGCACGTGGATGCATCATGTATTGTGCTGGGGGTCGTGCTAACACAGGCTGGCGAGGGAGAAATGGACCATCCTATAGCATTTGCAGGTAGGAAGTTGTCCAAGGCTAAGAAGAACTATTCCACCATAGAGTGTGAAGAACTAGCCATGGTGTACATGCTCCAAAAGTTCAGGCACTATTTTCTAGCTAGACATTTTAAGATATATATGGATCATTCTGCATTGAAATAGCTAGTCAATAAGCCTGTGTTCAGGGGGAAGATCTGCATATGTTTGTTATTGTCCCTGGAGTATGACTTTGAAGTTATTATGAAGCCAGGATGACTGAACGTGAGACCTGATCATTTGTCACACATTAAAATGGGAGAGGAACCTACTAATTTGGAGGAGGGGCTACCTAACGCATAGCTATTTGTAATGTGTATCACAGACAACCGCTTTGATGATATCATACATTTCCTGACAATGGGAACTGCTCTAGAAGGGTATACAAGCCACCAAAAGAAGGAGTTAGTGGTGCACATCACAGACTTCTTCGTCATTGCAAGGCACTTGTACAAAATGGGGTCAGATGAAATATTGCAACATTATGTACCTGACTTTGGATGGAGCAACATTCTCATAGAGGCTCATGGAGGAGCTGCAGGAGGACATTATGCGGGAAAGAAACAACACAAAAGGTTCTACGTGCTGGATTGTGGTGGCCAACCCTGCATAAGGTTGCAAAATCATATTGTAGGGCATGTGACGCATGTCAAAGGACTAGTAGGGCATCATGGACGGATGAACTACCTTTGATGTCGTAGGTGACGTTATAACCATTTGAGAAATGGGAAATTGACTTTGTGGGTCCAATTCAGCCTCAAGGAAAGAAGAAAAGTGAATGGTACATCATCACTACAACTGAGAACTTGACGAGGTGGGCAGAGGTGCAGCCTGTGAAGGATTGTACAAGTGTGATAGCAACAAAGTTTATTTTTTAATACATGTTGACAAGATTTTGTTGTCCAAAGATCTTGATGAGAGACTGCAGTACACACTTTCTTAACGAAACAATCAACACATTGATAGCAGAATTTCAGGTGTATCATCAGAAAAGTATGTATTATCATCTGTAGGCCAATGGGATGGTGGAAGCATTCAATATGATACTGGAGAGCGCATTGATTAAGGTCTACAATGCTCAGAGAAATGACTGGGATGTGCACGTAGCCGCAGTGCTATGGGCCTATAGAATGACTTGCAAGAAGCTGATTGGGCAAATGCCTTTTAGATTCATGTATGATGTAGAAGTTGTGATGCCAATGGAATATATTGTACCTATTCTTTGCATAGAGGCATTCATAGGAATGGCAGATTACAAAGCCCTGGAAGAGAGGCTCGTGCAGCTAGCGGAGCTTGAGGAGGACCAATTTCTAGCTGGATTTCATCAACAAGTTCAAAAGGAGCACGAAAAGGCATGGCATGGTAAACACATCAAACTGCGCACCTTCAAAGTAAATGATTTGGTCTTGTTATATGATAGTAAATTTGATAAATTTCCAGGAAATTTTTGATTCACTAGTTAGGGCCATATCTCATCAAGGAGATTACCAATGGTGGAGAAGTTTAGCTGGTTAAATTTAATGGAGAACCTTTCCCAAGGAAGGTGAATGGCAACTGATTAAAGCCATACACAGGTGATCCAGCTAGGTGCCTATATGAGGGAAGCACAGTATTAGTGTTGCAGTTGAAAGGAGGTGCGAGACTATAAACTACACTGCTCAGGTTGGAGAGATGTATGAGGAGAGAACTACGTGAAATAAGGGAATGTTGCACAATCCACAACAATGTGTAGATAACTATGTTATCAGGGAAGAAATCATGCAAAGCAGCTAGAAAGTGACTGTTAAAGTCACTATTCATGATTTGACAATGAAAAAACAACCAAATGGAGTAGGAGGCAACATTTAAGTCTGAATTTATGGGCAAGATCTTTGAAAATCTGCTGCCAATCTAGCATTAATGAACTGATTTTGGGGGGAACAATCAGATTTGAATTCAAAATGGCCTATAAATTACATATGGTTTCCCAACAGAAAACACTTTGCATATTGAGAAGTTGTGAGTTGTGTTGTGTGCTATGCATGAACTGTGCATTTTTTGAAGAGCTACTTGATTGCCCTATGTTCGATCGATTTTTGGAAACTGCCCACAAAATCATCCGTGAGATTATTCTAAGAGCAGCAGCCATGGACGTTGAAGCAATGACAGCCGAGGGAGTTGTTCCGGAGGTCGCTATGAAAACAAAAGGAGCTACCCCGGAGGTTGCACCTATAGACAACCCAACTAAAGTACCAAAATCTCCACAGTCGCCTAGACCAAGGCCTACTCTGACCAGGGAGGGTCCCAAGAACAGGAAGGGAAAGCAAGCCACGAGACCACAACCTGTGTGTGCATCTCCCAGAAAATGCCTACAAAAGGATAAGCCCACTGCACAGGAAAAGGGAAAGATGATTAACCTGGAGCTGGAAGAAGACAAGATTATGGATATCCCAATGGATGATGAGGATGTTGGGGTGGAAACAGAGGATGTTGAAATTGAGGGATCTAACCCCATCACTAAGCTGCCTGAGTATGTTCCGCCACACAGGGGCAAGACCAAGGTGCCCAAAGACACTGATGAGAATAAGGTCATCCAGCACACACCCCTCTTACAAGACCAAATTATGTTCGAAGGACCGTGCATGGGGCATGTCCCCCTTGTGAAATTAGAATATTAGGATTTAGCAGACATAGAGCGATTCTCTCATTTAGAAATGGACCAACTTATGCACCGGGTCTTCCACAAAAATACTGGAGTGACCACATTGGAACCATGGAAATAGCTGAGAGTCATGGATAAGGTAGGATTGCTCAAACTTCTATGGGTGTCGCATTACAACCACACACCCATCACAATGGTGGTAATCAAGCAACGATTGTGGTTGGTACACAATGGTTGTTTGTGGCTGGAGGAGCCAATACCCATCACTGGTATGCTAATCCATAGGATCATGCGGCTACTGTACATAGGGGAAAATCTGGCCATGACCTTTGGTGGAAATGTTGACGGGCATGTCCTCATGGAAGCCATGAAGGAAAAGTTCAAGTTAGTAAAGAAGCTATGTGGCTATGCCATTTCAAGCATCCGTGACCCTATGGTTAAAGTGGAAACACAACTCTTGGCAGTGAAGGTCATGTAGAATTGTCATGCAGATGAAGTGTCAGCACCCGTCATAGCTTTCGCAGCCCAATGCACGGAGGGAGTTAAATTTAATTGGGCACGCTACCTCTGTGGATAGTTCCTTGCAAACTATCGTGAGGTGCAGGATCTCAGCAAGTCATTCCACTATGCATGGCTCTTGTTGTCCATAGTGTTAGTAGCATGGGATCTACCCGAAGAAAGTCAGTTTCCTCTGGTCATGCTGGACCTACCAAAGGAAATGAAGTACGCTTCACTATGGGCGACTGAGGACCCTCAAAGGATAAAAGATAGCAAGATGTTTTGGATCTTGATGGAGATGAAAGTGCATATGCCCATCAACTGCAAGCCATGGTTGTTGCCTACCAATTTTAATAGATTGCAGGAATACATGGAATTCAAGGTTGACTTCCACCACGTCTCAATATAGGCATGAAAGGACCCTGAGTAGAAGTGACATGACTTGCCCTATTTGGCAACAAATGACGCGATCTATGCGGTCCTTTTCTGCTGGCTGATAGAGTGGCACACTACCTCAGACTTGGCTGTGATATCGAGCAAGTCTATAGCACAACTCAAGAAGGAACAGGCCAAGCTGAAGATGAAACTGTTGGATGTGGAGCCTAATTATCTTTTGTATTCAAAGGTCTCAGCCGGATGTATACCATAGGAAGATTGTACACACCTCCACGCGGGATGGTACAAGGGGGGACTTGTCCCCCTCGTAGGGGTTCGGGGGGGCTGGTCCACCCTAGCTGGGGGGTCTGGGGGCCAGTGCCCCCGAAGCTAAAAATATATGTAAAATTGCCTTGTAGAAGTTTAGTAATTTCTAGTCAATATGGGTCACTCATTAGGTGGATGATCTGACAGTAGAAGTTATATGTAATTCGGGGTTTTTTTGCCCTAGAAGGAAACCCCTCACTATATATGAGGGAATTGCATTGAGTCTATCCTATCTATATTCTGAGTGAGGAAGAGAGAGGAGATTGAGAGCGAAGAGGGTGTTACAACAGATTTACTGTAGGTTGTATCTCTTCAGTTTAGTGGATAATATAAAAGGCAGGACTAGTTGTTTCTCCGTGGATGTAGCCCAAACTAGATCAACCACGTATATCTATGTCTCTCTTGTTTTATGTGTTTTCTATGTTTATATTTTTGCAATATTTTATGTGTTCCATTTCTCTGTAATATATAATTTTCTAATAGGAACAGCTAGTTGTGAAAAGGAAAAAGGAGGCCAATGACAAGGCTAAGGCAAAGCGCACTGTCACGTAGCAGTCGGGTGGGCAGGCAGGAGAAGAGGAGCGTGGATCTGACGGAGGCCAAAAGTGCCTTCACCAGACATAGAGGAAGAAGAGGATGAACAGACAGAACAGGGATGAGTGGACCTGAAGATGACTCCATTTTGTATCAAGCACACAAGAGGACTAGAAAAGGTTGGGCCACAGAAGAAGTCCAAGGCTAGCAAGATGTCTTTGGATTTGATCACCTTGACAGAGGGGGATCTGAAAGATATAGGGGATGTAGTGCGAGATGCCACCACAGCACTGCTACAACAATTCAAGTAGTAGTAGCATGAGGCATTGGGGGCTATTCAAATGGGTCTATGGGAGGTACAGATCCATGTGTCACAGACTCAGACCAGTGTGTCATCCACCAGTTTTGACTTTGGTGATCGAAGCTGACAAGCCCGCTGTCAGTGCTCTCAAGGGAGTGGGACTTAACTTGGCCATGCTTCCTAGCGAGGTGCTTCACCTTCTGCGGGATGGAGTGATTGCAGAACTTTGCGCTGGTGAACAATGCACTTTACAGGTGATCAACGAGAAAAAGGTCAACAATGATCAGTTGGTTGTGCAAAGAGAATCTGTTGTTCAACTTGTGACAATCCTGAGAGACAAGAATCAACGAATAATCAAGGTTGTAGATGAGACCTGCCAAACTGTCCCAGAGTTGGCCATTCCGAAGGGTGAGCCAGTAGATGTGCGGGTTCAAAAACTCACTGCAGGAGTGTGCAACACACGCACAGAGTTATCAAAGGTTTAGCTAGAGCTGAACCTAAAAATTGCAGAATTGTAGTTGAAGGCCCAACCTTCGACTCTACCAGAATTCAAGGAGTAGTGCGTGACTTTCGTGACAGATGCGATCGTAGCAATAGTGAGTGTAGTGATGGACTACACAACCCTTTTTGAGCAGTCTCTCGAGCTACTCACTAGCCTACAAGAAGACCCCAATGTGTAGAGGCTGGAGACAGAAGTGTGAGAACTACAACAGTGCTACAATGAGGTTAAAGCGATAGCACACACTATCACCATCATGCAAAAACTAGCAAAGCTGCATGAGGCCAAGGCATTGAAAGAATAGGCAGATGCAAATCAGCACAAGGAATTCATACTGAAGGCTCGCTTGAAGCCTTGGTTGTATGAGGCCTACGCTATCATGACCACCATCGAAGGCAAGTTGGCTAGTTTGCAGGAGACTCAACAGAAGCTATAGGTTGATAGCACAGTGCCAACGATAGAGCAGTTGGTCGAAGAGATGAAACAGGTAGCAACACAGTGCACCGCTGAGATAGCAGTTGTCCAAGTCAAGTTTAGAGGTCTTGACGACAAGATCTCTGTGCAAGCCGAGTGACTCGAGGGTGAGTCACCATGTTTATGTTGGGGGCCTGTTGGGAACAGGTCCCTTGGGGGTCAATTATGGGGTTACAAAGCCAAGTTTTAGGGTAGAAGGCCCGAATTTTGTGTAAAGAATGTAAAGTCTTCACATTTTGTGGTAATGAAGCATGAAGAATCTAAAGTCAAAAAGGGTTTTCCGCCCTTAGTCTAGATAGGTTTTGTTTGTTTTGAGGATCCGCCCTTGGTCCGCAGACCATGGGATTATATAAAAAGTATAGTCTTAGAGATTCTAAGGTTGTTCAATAGTCATGAGTCATTGATGTAATAGGTTTTTGATAGTTAAGAGCGAGAGTCTTAGTGGAGGAAGAGGCTTTGCAACTGAGTGCATAGAGGCCTTGGGTAGAAGTCTGCAACTGAGTGTGTCGACCCCTACAGCTGTGTGCGTAGGGTGGTTAGAGTCTATATTGAAAATATGAATCATCAATAAAGAGGCGTGTTCTGAACTTACTTTGTACTTTCCATCTGTGTAAGCGTTATTTTACCGTTGTTATAAATATTGCGATTATGCTATGTTGAATGTTGAGTTTCAGATATAATGTTAAGTTGATGCATGAAAATATATGTTTCCATCTATTACATGAACACAAGTAATAATATATGTTTACGTGAGGATAATATTAATTGTATGGTAAAGTTGGCTAATACCTAAGACAATTTAGAGAACCAGTCAGTAATCTAGTTACAGAGGCACGTAAGTGCCTGAATCACCATCTAGGGTTGTGCAAAGAGCAACCGGATACCTTTGGAAAGGTTCTAAAAGACGGAAGAGGAAGTACATCAATAAGCCCTAAAATCTTATCCATATGCACAAAGATAGGAGTGAGGGTATAAAATCGACATCACAACTATCTCGGGGTGCGGAAACTTGGTTCCTGCATCCCCCCATACTGCTTCAGGTGAGAGTTTAGTCCATGCTCCACGGATTGATGCTGAAAGGGCTAGTAGTGTAGGGATTTTCTTGGCAGCTTAATGTTGAACTTGGGTTAGGGCCCATCAAGCCAACATATATATAAACAATTTACTATTTAGTCAAAGTTATAAATAAATATATTTTCACCTTAAAATATAACATATTTTCACCTTAAAAAAATGTTTAAATATCTTATCACTATACAATATTTTAAATAAATTTATTCCCATCTTCAAACCATACATTCTATCTATATCATAAATATTTTATCAGTATACAATGTTTTAAATAAATTTATTTCCACCTTTAAAGAGTGCATTTTATTAATGCTCTCTCATTTTAGAAAGTGGAAACTACAAGGGAGAAGTCTCAAAAGTAATGAGCTAAAATATGTGTTGATATTTGATATTCACTAATATTCATTTAAAAAGTGTCTTGTCCTTTACCATTTTGGCCATTTCTCCTCTTTCAATGGTAAGATCTTTAAGGCCTTCAATTTCTTTATCTTCAAGACCAACAGTGACATTTAGAGCTTCAACAACAATTAAGGGTTTTGACTCACAATTTCCTAGGACTTCCCCACTTATGACACCTATGTGGGAGCGAGGAGTAGACATGGTGTGGCCATGATAGGGAAGGGTTCCTGCAAAATGTTTGTTGAAAATCTTGAATCAGACACCTACTTATAGGGAAATGGAAAAGGTGAGAAAGTTTGCAATGTTTTTGAAAAAGTTCACAAGTAATATGGAGAAGGAATCGTGGATAATTCTCTCCAAAGATTCCCAATTTTTGTCCAATATTTTTCTGGAAAATCCCTCTGCATCCTCATCAATGAATACGATCTTGTATTCACGGTGGAAAATAAAATTAAAGAGTTAACAGGAATTCAGGTGGGTTTATTGAGGCTCATTTACAAAGGAAGGTGGCTTAAGATGAATAAGGTACTCAAAGATTATGGCATTATGAAGGATTCCTCTATCCCTCTTGTTGGGTCCCTGAATGGAGGTGCCAAGGGCAATGGGGCATATTTGGCATCGAATACTCTTTCCTTCAAGGATTCCCTTTAGTCAGGACCTAGCTCTTAACAGCCCTAGGAAGCACTTAGGGTTTTCCAGGTGGAAATAACTTAGGATGTTCCATTGGTTGAAATTTTGCACCCATCTCTAGACGACTACCTTCAGCTCTACTCTAAGAAAGGACTCATTTTCCACTCCAATGGCTTATGGCCACATACAATAGACCTCTATAAGTGGATACATGCAGTTGGACTAAGTAGTATAAGGTTATATTCTACTCTAAGGGTATCTTTATAGTGTTGCTCGCTTAATCAAAAGATTACCAGAAGGCCCTAACTGGTGGACCCTGGTTTTGGGGTAAAGTTGGTTTGTTCATAACCCCCTAGTTTTTGGATTTCAATCCCTACATAGTAGTCATTACCAAGCTTCCAATAAGGGTCTCACTTCCTAATTTTCCTACACATATTTGGCACTTTTTAGTTTTTGAGGGCATAGGTAACTCCTTGGGTCATTATTTTACCAAAGATACCTCCCAAGGGTAGTATGGTCTATACATCTATGGAAGAACATGTGTGGAAATTGACATTAGTAAAGGGATGCTGGATCAAATAAATTTAAAAATGGGCGATTTCCATTAGACCCAATCTCTATATTACAAGAATATTGCATTTTTGTGCCATGTTTTTCTTCAAAATGATCATTTATAGAATTCCTGCCCTCTATCAATCTCTATCAAGAAGTGACACAACAAAATGTCTAAATCTAAAAGTTGGAAACCTTGTGACATTCCCTCTATGGTGGGTGAGCCTTCTTCTACTTTTGATCAAGAGGATGAGGGCACTAATGATGATGTGATTCTAGATGATCAAGGTCAGAATTTCACTACTCATCAACCTTTTGAGGATTCAACTAGGATCCCAGTTCCCCTTGCAAACAAGGAATTGGTAATTAAAGATGCCTCTTTGGGCATGTTGAAGTGTACTCATGAATATGCATCTTCTGACTCCAATAAATAATTTCCTTCAACTCTCAATGAAAACATGGAAATTAATTTGGTTGATCTGCCTCCTGTAGGTTGGACCAAGGTTGTGAGAAAGAGAGGAAAGGAAATTCACTTTGAAACAATCCCCAAGTCAGGTGATTCTGTTGAGTCTATCAAATCCAGGGTAGTTTCTTCTTCCAAGCCTATGTCAAAGTCCTTTTTGGAGGACATATGCTATCAATGTAAAACTTATCTTTATTAATAGAAATATTTTGTATTGGCTTACAACAAAAAAAATGATATTCAAATTATACGAAATATAATTTATTTAAAATGTGTTGATACATTGATAAAAAATAAAATTATTATTTAGAAATTATAATTTTTAATTAATTAATTACATCAAAATTGTGAAAAGTCCAAATGCAATATAATATTTTAAACAAGGTTAGATTAAATGGTTGGTAAATGTCGATAGACATCAATCTACAATAAACTTTAAAACACTTCATCATACAACTCAAGTAGCTAAAATTAAAAATAATAAATATTAACTTATAACTTTATTTAGAATTATAGTTATTCTTATTAACTGTATTTTTGTCCTTGATGAGGAAATACTAGTTGTCTCTTTACACAAAGATTGCATCGCACATGTACATATAGAGGCTATAAAATATCACTCTACATACAGCAAGTGGAACTGCACCCAATTCTACTTCATCATTAAAATCAATAGTGATAGTAAGATTTTTCTTACATTGTTTTGTTACCTTGATTTATACGTCCTTATTTAACCATCACAAAGGATATGTACTAGGATGACCTTGAACCTCCAATCCTAGTTTGTTAGTCAACTTTATTGTAATGAGATATTCCTATGAACTTGAGTCGAATGGAGTGTTAATTGTCATATTCTTGGCTTGTATCTTTATATAGAATATTTTGGTCATATCATTATCTTCATGTTGATAAAGGATATTTAGATTCACCCCATTATGGATTTACGTAAATACAATATTCTCATCCATGTCAAAGATATTTTCCACCTAATTACTCAATTCTGTGGCTATGATATTTTTCTTTTGCACAGATTCATTCTTCAAATCATTTGCATTGATTTTTGGATGTATTTTCTAACACTTATTTTATGTATGACCATGGATGTTACAGACATTGCAGTGGATATTGGGATCTTTGTGTTGGTATGTTTTGTTTGTTGTATTTTTTTCCTTCCCTTGTTTCCATTTCTTCTTCCCTTATTTGGAAGCTTCCTCGTGTTCCTTTTTATTTTAAATGCTTCATTTCCCTTTCTTATGACCTATGCTTGCTACGTATTTGATCTGAAATGGAGAAGATTAGTAATTTTGTGCTAATTCCCCATTCAGAATTAAACCCAAGATGCTTATCATTTTCTTTTCAAGTGCTTAAGGATTCAAAAATTTCATTTAATTAATAGATTTTCATGATATTTTCTTATGTAAATGTTATGAACAATTTAACATAAAAACATATGCTGAACAACAACAATGAACATCAAAATAAAACACACAACAAGCACATAATAAAGGAGTTCACCCTTCCTAGGCTACGTCTCCTTGGTCTAGCTTCCAATGGCTTGGGCCTCTATATTATGCTCAAGTTACATCAAAAGTGTGTTTTTAATGCTCAAGTGTCTCTTCAACATGTCTCAATGAGTTCAAAATACTCAAAAAGGGCAATCTGGCCTCTTTTTGCATACAATTTGGTTAAGAACTAAAGTAGTTATGACTTCTCCCAGTTCCTCCATTAATTGTTCCACAAATTGCTCTAAAAATGACAAAAACGTACATTTCCTCTCCAAAGTTCACTAAGTAAGCAAAAATTTCACCACACGGCGAGCCATATCTTGTCATTCATATTACAGTCACAATCGACTAAGCTACGGGCTATTAACACTGTAAAATGTTGTGATGCAGGGTTATGGACCTAATGGGATATTAGACTGGAACTTACAAAACTCATGCATTTAGAATTCCTCCTGCTCATTGCAATCGACAATTCAACGAAGAAATTTTTGTTGCACAGAAACACTGCAATTGCAGAATCGCTGGGACTTTAAACTACAACATAAACATTCATCGCATCTTGGGTCTATCACCTTCAAAACTCACTCACATCAGGGCCGATTCCTGTTTTCGATGTGATTGTGATATGCGATATGTGATCACATCACATCGCATCGCAACTCCAACCTTGTCGGGAGCCGATTTGTAGCCGAACCTCCTACCACTACAATATATGATTTGCAAGGGCCAATGGTGGGCTACCACTTGGCACCTCCTCATTCGTTGAAGACCTTGCCACATCACCCAAATTCTCCCATGTAGGCAAGTCAAACTTGAGCTTTGACTTGCTCTAACTTTTGCATACAAACATAGATTTGAGTGTTGTTTGCATCGTTAGATTCAGAATGACGAGCTCTTCAATGTGAAGCTAAGTTTGACAAGATTTTGACACCTTGATTTTTGAGCATAACTCTAAGCACCTAATCACTCCTCCCCACTGGAAGCCTTTTGGACACCAAAAGGATCACTTTCAATTATTTAACAAATGAGAGTATTTTTCCCTCACCTTCCCCACTCCAATCCATTTTTCCTTTGATGGATGTGTACCTTTGAGACCCACTTGAAGATAATGAATATTTCCCTTTTTAGTTGTCCTTGTCCTTCTGTCAAGTATTGTGTATTACTGAAGCTCATCAAGGAATTCTAGAGAAAAGTCTTCAATATATGGAATTTGAACATTCTCTCCTTGATCTTCAATCAAATGAGGTTTATACAATCTCAAATTTTCAACATTAACAATGGAATAGATTTGCTATATGAAGACAAATCAAGCTTGAAATCATTATTACCACTCTTTTCCAAAATTTTAAATGGACTATAACGAATTGGTTTCAGCATTTTACCTTCACCTTGAAGCCTTTCCTTGCTAATGTATAGCCAAACTTCAGCACCTACTTGAAACTGATGATCCACACGATGCTTATCACGCCTTGTCTTACACTTGCCTTGATTCTTTTCTAGTTGGTCTTGAATTGTTTGATGAATCAACTGAATTTATGCTATGAATTTATTTTCTCTCTCTATGTCACTATGTCCATATACAACTACATCTTTCTCAAAGATAAAATCCAAAGGCGATTTAGGCAAATAACCAAGGCATGCATCAAAACATGAAGTTAGAGTAGAAAAGTGTTTTATTTGGTTGTAAGCATGCTAAATATAATGCAATTGTTTATCCCACAACTTAGGATGTTTGCTGCAATCTCCTCTTAGCAAATGAATGGGATTGTCCTACTAACCACTTCAGTTTGACCATCTGTTTGCGGATGGAAGGTTGTACTTTTCTTCAATTTGGTGTCGATTAGGTTCCATAAACTTGACCAAAATTTCCCAACAAATTGAGAATCATGATCACTTACAATAGAAGTAGGCAATCTAAAATGAACCCATACATTTTGAAAAAAAAGTTGAGTTCTTTGTTCAGTTGTAATTTTCTTTTCACAAGGCATTAATATGCACATCTTGCTGAACCTATCCACAACTACATACAAATAATCATGAATTTTCCTTGATAAAGGAAGACCTCCTACAAAATCCATAAAAACACTTTCCCATGGTCGTGAAGGAATTGGAATTGGTATTTACAATCCTAGTTTCCTATTACTAGGCTTACTGGCTGCACACAATGAACAACCTCTGATAAAGCATGACATAGTTTCAAGCATACGAGGCTAGTAAAAATACCTCTGAATATTTGCCATTGTTTTACTTACACCGAAGCGTGTAGCAATAAGAGAAGTGTGTGCTTCCCTTGTGACATTTACTCTCTCTCCCTATGGAACACAAAGTTTTCCAAAATGATATAACATAGTATCATGAACATGGTAGTCTAATTCCTCAACTTGGTGGCCTTGTTTCAAGTTTAAATATACCTCTTGAAAATCAACATCCTCTGCATATTTTTCAATATAACTTTCAGGCATAACATAATTATTCTTAAGTAAAATGACTACATTTACAATCGGTCTAGAAAGCATATCATCAACTCTACAATATATACATTTCTTGTACTTGATTACCAAGTGGAATTTTTGTAAAAATCCCATCCAACAAAAGTACCTTGACTTCTGCAATTTAGTTAGAGATTGCAGATATTGTAGATGTTGATGATCAGTGTGAATAATGGTTTCTTTTCCCATCAAATAATGCTTCCATTTCTTCACACTTTTCACCAATTTGTAATGGTCTTTATCATACCTAGGATAGTTTATAACAACACCATTAAAAATCTCAGAATGAAATGAAATGGGCTTACCATGCTGTAAAAGAACTGCACCCATGGTGTAGTCACTTGCATATGTCTATATTTCAAAGGGTTGTTTCAAATCTGGCAATGCTAAAATTGGGGCTAAACTGATCTTTTGTTTCAAGGAATCAAATGTTTTTTGTTGTTTTCCTCCCCACTAGAAGACAACCTTCATGCTAGTCAGTGCATGTAGTGGAGCTGCTATGGAGGAGAAATTAGAAATGAACTTCCTCCAGTACTGCCTTGCTCCTAAAAAACTCCTTACTTCTGTAATTGATTTGGGAACTGGCCAATTCACAATGAACAAAACTTTAGAGGGGTCAATCTCCAGCTCACCTCCTCCAACTATGTCGCCCAAATATACTACGGAATTTTTCCTAAATTCACATTTAGACATCTTCAAAAATAATAGTTCTTTTATTAAGACATACAACACTTTCCCAACATGATTGACATGCTCTTCTCATGATTTGTTGAATATCAAAATATCATCTAAATAGGCAATTACAAACTCATCAATAAATGATCTTAAAACATCATTCATAACTCATGAATGTAGATGGAGCATTACAAGACCGAAAGGCATAGCCAGCCACTCAAACAATCCTTGCTTGGATTTAGAAGTAGTCTTCCATATGTCCTCCTCAACTATTATAACTTGATGATATCCACTTCTCAAGTCTAATTTAGTGAAATACTTTGCATTTTTCAACTGATCTAGCAAATCATCTATTCTGGGTAGTGGGTATCAATTCTTT
Source organism: Pinus taeda (assembly GCA_000404065.3). NCBI lineage: Eukaryota > Viridiplantae > Streptophyta > Pinopsida > Pinales > Pinaceae > Pinus > Pinus taeda. Next base: position 313,617 of record APFE030893366.1, read on the forward strand.
ATTGTAATCTTATTTAAAGCTCAATAATCTACACACATGCACCAGGTTCCATCTTTCTTGGGTACCAATACAATTGGTGAACCACATGGCGAAGTAGAAGGACGAATTATTCCTTTATCTAAGAATTACTCGACTTGTTTCTTAATTTATAAACTTTCTAGAATTGACGTGCGATACATACCAATATTTGGGAATGGAGAGTCCTGCGTAATTGAATTTCGTGCTGAATTCCACTTTTTGGTGGCAATCCTTTTGGTTCTTGAAACATGTCTCCATATTGATTGACGACATCAACCAATTCAGCTGTTAGCTTCACATCATAGCCTACAAAAGGTTCTTGCTTTGTGTCATTCTTCTGCTTAATCATAAGGAGCACGAGACTCTTGCTGGAATTAACCAATCGCTTCATTTCCCCTACTCTTGCCAAAGACATACTAAGCTTTCTGGGATGAGCTCTCACAATATACTCCACTCTATCTTTGAAAAAATGGCATTTTTCTCAAATATGTGGAAAACATCTCTCCTGTCATACAAATATTGGCTTCCCAATACAATCCCTCAGATATCCAATGGCATAACATCTAATTCAACTTCATCAATGAAATAGTGGTGATTGCAAACATGAAAACAAATTTCCATGTGACCTAAAAATTAGCATCCTTGGTTATCCAACCCAATGGGTACATTTTATGATGAGGCACGGTTTCGAGATTCATTTTCTTAACCAAATCCCCAGAACTTAAGTAGGCCTGAGATCCATTGTCAAATAGTGTATCGATCTTTGTATGTTTGGAAATAACTCGGAATGGAACAACTCGATTCATTTTTCCGCATTTGAAATGCTATCGAAATTATTTGTTGCGTTGCTATTTGCCACGACTGTCTCTTTGCTTGCTTATACCATAGATTTCCCTTTGGTGACTATGGCCGTGATCTTGGTTTCATCTCCTGAGTCAAAACCCAAGTCTTGTTGTGGAGAATCATTGGTCTTCTGTTTCCCTTTATTGTTAAATTTCTTTGGTCATAATTCTAGATGAAGCTTCCATCAATGAGTTTCATCATGTCCCTCCTTGGAATAATTCTTACACACCGGCTTCTCCCCTCCTTTCTTAACGGAAGTATTTTTCTTCTACTTTCCTTTAAACTTCTTCCCTTTTTTACCACTCTGAATGGCTTCTTCTTACCTTCTTCCTGTATTTTTTTCCCTCTTGCTTCGAGGTGTGTAGCTTGAACACAGACCTCATCAATGGGATTCAACATAAGAATGGTATGTTGAAGATAGATATGCAACCCTCCTATGTATTTCAACAAGGTATCTTGTGATTGTAAGTCTACTCCTAGCATAAGAACTCTTTTCCTAAAATCTTGAGTATACTCTTGCACATTTTGACCTTTCAACTGTCTAAAATTTTCCCAATTCATAATGGATTTCTACATATGATCTAAAGGGTAGAACTGTCTTTTTATAGCAACAATGAAGTCAGACCAAGAAATAGAGATCTTACCATGTTTTTCGATCTCATCTTGAGTCCTTGCTTCCCACCATACAATTGTTGCACCCTCCATTCTCAATGAAGCCAGCTAAATTTTAATATCATCCTCTTCAAGGTTTTGAATTCTACAATATACCTCCAACTAACGAATCTAGTTATCCAACTTCTTTGCATTAGCTTCACCATTGTACATAGGTAACTCGAATTTAACATCACGCTTCAAAAAATGTGATTTACCAATTCCTTTTGAAGAATGATGATTGGTATGAGTAACCGTGGTATTTTTGAAAGAGCATGAAGATGCTTTTGAAGAAAAAGATGGTGGAGATGATGAATGTTTACCTCCATTCTCATTGCCTCCTTTTCTTTTATCTTCTTTTCCATTGCATCCTCCTGAAGAGCCTTCTCCATTAGGAGGCTTGGAAATTTCTCCTTGCAATTTGTTATTCCTCTCTTCATAGAGGACCTTAACCATCTCTGTCATATCAAATAAAGCATTTTGAAAGGTTTTCTCATCTTTTTTCATGATAGGTTCTCCTTCATGAGACATAATCTCTAAATACTCAACTGCAACATGTGGTTGTACAAGTGTTGGAATCTCAACTACAACTTCTGCAACTTAAGCATGTACTGGTGTATAATACTTTGGCAACCTTTTGATTCTTCCACTTGACCCAACTTCAGGGCTTTCAACCAACTTTCCTTCACCTTTTTTGAGCTTCAACCTTGTAAGCATGACATAAACTTGCAAACAATTAAACCCTTCTTTCACAAAGAAAATCTAGTAAGAAAAACCAGAGTTATGATAGAAACTTGATCGGAAATGGAGTAGATTAGTAATGTTTTTCTAATTCACCATTCAGAGTTAAACCCAAGATGCTTATCATTTTCTTTTCAAGTTCTTAAGGATTCAAAACTTTTGCTTAATTAATAGATTTTCATGAGAGTTTCTTATGTAAATGTTATGAATAATTTAACATAAAAACATATGTTGAACAATAGCAATATAATAGAAATGAACATCAAAATACAACACACAAAAAGCATATGATAAAGTATTTCACTCCTCCTCGGCTATGTCTCCATGGTCCAGCTTCCAATGGCTTGGGCCTCTCTATTATGCTCAAATTACATCAAAAGTGTGTTTTTAATACTCAAATGTCTCTTCAACCTATCTCAATGAGTTTAGAATGCTAAAAAATGGCCATCTAGCCTCTTTTTCCATCCAATTTGGATAAGAACTAAATAAGTTATGACTTATCCCAATTCCTCCACTAATTGTTCCACAAATTGCTCTAAAACTGATAGAAAAGTACATTTTGCTCCAAAATTCGCTAAGGAAGCAAAACTTTTGCCACACTATGGGCCATATTCTGTTAGCCGTATCACAATCACAATTGGCTAAGCTATGGGATCTTAACATTGCAAAATTTTGTGATGTAGGGTTACAGACCCGACGAGATATTAAACCAAAACTTATAAAACTCCCACGCCCAGAATTCCTCCCTCTCATCGTAATTGACGGTTTAATGACAAACGTTGTGTTACACAGAAACACTGCAATTGCAAACCTATTGGGACATTAAACTACAGCATAAACATTCATCATGTCTGGGGTCTACAACCTTCAGAACTCACCCTCATCAGGGTTGATTCCTATTTTCGATGTGATTGCATCGCATCGCAACTCCAGCCTTGTTGGGACCCGATTTGTAACTCGAACCTCCTACCATTGTGATATGCAATTTGCAAGGGCTAATGGTGGGCTGCCACTTAGCACCTCCTCATTCGTTAAATACCTTTCCACATCACCCTACTTCTACCATGTAGGCAAGTCAAACTTGAGCTTTGAGTTCCTCTAACTTTTCCATGAAAACTCGAATTTGAGTTTTGTTCATACCATTGGATTCAGAATAATGAGCTCTTCAATATTAAGCTGAGTTTGACAAGATTATGACACTATTAGTTTTGAGCATAATTCTGAGCACCCTATTAGTATTGTTCATATACACAAGCCTCATCCACTATTATGGGTTTAAGTAGCATCACTTTCTTCTGAAAATGGATGTGGAGTCACCCTAGATACTTGAGGAGTATTTCTAGGTTATTAGGAGAGACAGCTAGAATTATTGTCATCTTCTTGAATTATGTGGTGTACTCTTGTAAACTCTTCCCCTATCTCTACTTGAATTAATGCCACTGAAACCAATTATCTTCTACATACTTGATAGGTTATAATTGGGACTTTATTAGAGTTTTGAAATACTCCCACTTAGTTATTGGAGGATCCCCATCTAGTTCTAGGGTTTTTGTGTGTCTTTCCCACTAGGTCAAGGTGTTGGCTTCAGGGACTTAGACCTAGGTTCATAGTTAGATTCACTAACCAAAAAACACTATACCATCGGCCCTTTCAGTAATGACCTACTTGCGCAGACTACAATCTCACCCGAGGTGATATTGGGAGATGCTAGAACCAGGTTTCTGCATCTAGAGGGATTATGCAGTGTGGCCTTAAGGATTTTAATAGTTTAGGGCTTAATCCAACCTCCACGAACTCTTAACCTTATTCTTGCAATCATAAAGTGTTTTCTACTTTAACAGATTAGTGAACAGTGTGAAACTAGACTAGTATGCACAATTCATCCTATAAAATAGTGTTTGAACCTTCACGATGCAATTGCATAAGAAATATATAAAACGAATCATAAATAGTCTAAAACAAAGAAACTATGCGAACATACATAAATTACAATAATATATCTTAAAATTCTTCTTTATTAGTCAAGTCTTATCAAAATATAGTCTTTATGACCCTATGCACACAGCTGCAGGGGCCTGCGCACTCAGCTGAAAACTTACCAAGGTCTTCGCACACACAACTACAAGAGCCTCCCCCTTCACCTGACTACAAAAAGATCTTACAAAACAGACTCAAAAGTGTTTCATCGATTCAATACATCATGTCCTAGACTTGGAAAAAGATCCCTTTATTGTTGGGTTGTGTTATATTCTTTCCACGTAGTTAACAGGGGGTTTGAAGGGCACCCGTAACCCCACTTTATGGGGTCCAAGGCAATGCCCCAGAAAATTTTGGTTTTGAACCCCATGTTAGGTTGGGCGGACCCACCTATGGTTTTGTGCATGATTTTCGCACATGTTTTTTGGATGCGATGGTTTTTGGTCCATGGTATTGTACGCAATGGTTTTCGGTCCATGGTATCAGACGCGATGGTTTTCAGTCCATGGTATTGGATGCTTTGGCATGTATAAATATGTATTGTAACATTGAAAGGAACATAATGAAAAATCAAGATAGTAGTCTCGGTTTTGGGATCCAGGACAAAATCTCTGTGTATATGTGTTTTATGTGTTATGATCTCACATTGTTTATTTTCTGTGTTTTGGAATTTGTATGCAGGTAATTTCTGTACGGGGTTAAAACCTACATTTATATATGCTTCAACCCTTACAATACCATGGTCCACAAACAATGGGTGGAGCTCAAAATCCTCTAAGTAAAACCATCATTTTACAAAGGAAGGGACATTGACCTACCCTAAATCCCCTTTGACTATTAGAATGATGTTCTAATCGTGCTCCTTTCCTCAAAATGCAGAGTGTTTACATGCTTTGGACAAAACTTAGACCTAGGGGGCCCCTACCCAACACAAGGTATGTACGGGAAACCAATAGTTTTTGTTCCTCCTCTATATGGTGGACATTAAAATAAACCACTAACTATTACAACCAATGATTTAATTTGAAAGCATCATTCTCACCTTGATACGACTTAATGTTTACCTTCACTTCCACTTCAATTAGGGGTTGTGAATGGTTCATAAAACTCAAACTAGGTTTTTCTCTTTTGGGTTTTCTCTTAGAGTCCTCTAGTTCTTCTTGATCCCATGTTTTCCCTTTAATATGAACTTTAAGTTGGAGCCTTTGTCTTACCGGATTCTAAGCTTTTTTTAGAACCACCATGAGGAGGTTCATATTACAATTGATATCTATGACCTATTCTTCCATCCTTTCAAATATCTCCTTTGTTGAATCTCAAAGTTTATTACAAATTTATTGTTCACGGTTGGAGTTCTTAACTTATCAAGATCCACTGTAACTCCCCACAATATACCCAATGAAACCTACTTTGATACCAATATGATCCATAAACTATAATGGATATTCCACTAGACAGTTTGTCACCAAATATCTAATAAATTTTTACTGAAATTTGAAAATTTGTACTATGAGGGTTAATTTCCCTTAAACTTTCTAGATTTATTAAATTATTGTTACTACTTATGCATGAAATATATAACATGTATAAAATAGAGGACAATTATAATAGTCACTCACAAAACCAAAATAACACAAGATATGACCCGGGAACCCTTTTGAGAGAAAACCCAATTATAAGGTTAGGCTGCTCTCCTCTCTCTTTCTTTAAATGGAAATGGTGCAAATATAAAAGAGTGAGATTTGTTTCCGATAAATTTCAAAATATTTCAAAATAAGTGAGCAATTTTCTTAATCCAATGGTGGTTAGATAGTTCGGTAGAAATTGGGTGAGGCTCAATGGTCATGGTGGCTTCCAATAGAACAGAGTCTGTAGAGTCAATTAATAGTTCAGGAGTAATCAGGTGAGGATCGTTGATCATGGTGGCCTGCAAATGGTAATTCATAGATCCGCATGAGAAAGAGTCTTAATTTGTGAGTAGCGATGTACATATCTCTATGTAAATAATTCTCTTTACTAATAAAAATATTGAGCAATGTAGCAACAATGGGTGGGTTTTTTCGCTGGAGAGGGTTTACCACAAAACATACTTGTGTTCTTTATGTTGAATGGTTTTCATGTTTTATGTTCATTCTTTAAACTCTGATTTCTATTTGTGTGTTTCGGTTTATGCATGGTTAAACATTAATAATTTGGAGAAAAAGTTATTAGTGCCTTCACTAATGATTCCAAACCCCCCCCCCCCCCCCCCGCACCGCCCCTTAGTAATGATATAGTTTCCTACAATTGGTATCAGAGCCAAGTTCTCAGTTACAACTTGATCACTAGAGAGTGGATCTTAGAGCTTTTGGCATATTTTTGCAAATATTTTGAAATGGATCAGCAAGGAATTTAAATGCTTCATAAAGGTAAATTTGTAACTTGGAGAGCGAATTTGGATTCATATTTTTTATCCATTGAAGAATATAATTTTTCTATTAGTAGATTATGGATTTAAAGATTAATTTGATGATATGGCTAAAAGGATTATTTTTGCATAGTATTTCAAAATATAATAAAATGTATGTAAAGAATTGTGAAACTGCAAAAGAAATGTTAAACAGGTTGCGAAGTTTGTATCTTGGAGGAAAATTGCATATTCCAGAAAAGGAGAAAATGCAAAGGATTTTACTTTTGTTGTAGTAACAAATCAATCCTCCTCACAAGAAGAAGATGAAATTCATATTGACAGCAATAATGAATCAAGCATCAAAAAAGAGGAACAACAAGAAGAGATCAATTGCAAAGATGATGACCAATCTAAGGTAAAGGGACTAGAATCAAGTATTCAAAGGCTCATGGTTGAAAATAATGATCAACGGAAGATGCTGCAAATGTTTGATGAAAGGAATGTGCATTCAAAGAAGAAATTTCAAATCTAAAAACATAGTTGGAAGCAAAAATAAAATTTGAAAATGGAATGAGGAAGCAGTACAAGGATTTGGAGGATGAGAGCCAAAATTTGAAAGCTGAAGAAAAATATGCAAGACAATAATTACAGAGGTTCAAAACTAGTGCTAAAGCTTCTATGAGAAAATCATAAATTTTTGGAGCAGCTAGTGGCAGTGAGAAAAATAAGAATCAAGAGCCATGCAAGAAGTAGAATAACAAGCCAAGAAGACCAAGGAAGAAGAATAAAATTGATACATTATAATTATGGAGTTTGTGGACTCATAACAACAATTTGCAGTAATGGAGAGTTTGAACTCTCTCATCAAAAGAAGTAGCCCAAGGAAAAGAAACCTCAAGCAATCATGCAAACAAGATCTCCATTATTAAGGTACAATAGTCCACTTTATGGTTATTCTTTCTCATGCAATGATTTTGTCCATAGGGCTATTGACTGCAGGGTGCTTGCAAGGAATAAAAATCAGATCAACAGAAGATATCAATTTATTCCTCAATTCCTTTGTCACACTAGATGTTTTGTGTGTGATAATATTGACCATAAGGCCAAGGATTGCAAGCTTCCCATGTGTTATAGGAAATCCATTCAAAAAGAGAATAATATGCAAGGCCAATTGCACAAGAAGAAGAAGAATCAATAGATTAATGTTTGGAGGAGAAAAGAGCAGCAAGGAACTCCCACCAAAAACTGAGGCATGCATAGTCTTAGGGGGAGTATATGGTTGCATCATGAGTTGCATGTAGATTTTTGGATGTGCTAACATATGTTGAAGAGTGAATGAAGACAAATCTTTGCTTTTAGAGATGCATATGTTCAGGGGGAGTTCAAGAGCTTTGAAGTATTGTTTTTATTCTAACCTACTCTTTCTTTCATCTTGTCATCATTCTAATCAGCCATATATGCATTTTTGTTAGCTTCAGATTAGTTGTATGTTGGCTTCCTATTGATATTCTTGATTCCATGACATCCGTGTAGTTGTTTTCTGTGTATTGTCTAGGTGTGATAGAGGATCACACATTCATGGGGGTAATTTGTGCTTCTTAATGGATCTGCAGTGTTTGGCATTGTGTTTACTAAAAAGGAGTTTTATTGTGCTTACTTGTCATGAGTGTGTTTTAGGAAAGGAGTTTTGTTGTTGCTTCCATATAGCAAGAAAACTCATGTGGTTTTCATGACATAGTTGATAATTGATGATGACCATACTACTAGATTATATTTATTTCATTTGTTGCAATGCATGTTGTTGATATGTATTAGATGTCTGAGTTATGATGATTTATATTAATGCTCATACATAGAGAGAGTGTAGGTTGATGGCATGAAGTCAAGAAAATGATGACTATATATATAGTTGATGGTGGTCTATTGTTAAATCTTATATTGTTTCTATTGATACATAGTTCCTTTTTAATGCTCCTTGGATACAATCCATATCCATTCGCATGTTGCTATTGATGCTATTGCTACCTGCTGATGTGTTTCTCATGACTTGAGTTGATATTGTTGATAGTTAAGCTTCATGGATCTTTTATATGATGAGGATATGTATTTGTTGCTACTATATGACATATTTTTATGTTGTTGATATTAGTCAATTCAATTTTCTTAAATTGTTTACATAGATTATCGACCAGAGTTGGTAAACTTGTGAAGTGCAAGTGCACTATATATGCTAGAAGCCTTTTTTAGTTTATTAAGATAATGATTATGGATGGTTTTAAGGATTTTCTTTGCTCCCATGTTCCTAATGAAAATTAAAGATTTAAAATACAGTAAACTCTTGAAAAGGAAATTAAGGCAAGCTATGACGATCCTCTTTAATTGACTATTGTTAGTTACTAGGTAAAATGATAAAAATAGAGCTACCTAAACTAATTTTCTAGAAACATAATTACTTCTACTCCAAAAAGAATTACTTCTATTCAAGGATAAAATTTATAAAAAAAATCTATATTAAGATCTACGCACTACAATTAACAATCTTACATGAAATAATAGAAACAAAAGAAGAAAGAATGTGATCTAAAAAAATATATTTACTTATGAAAGGAAGGAGATTGTGTACATAGTCTTATTTTAGAAAGCGTACAAATGATTTGAAATCGATAGACAGAAAATGAAAAATTGTAAACAAGTACTTACAAAGAAATGAACTTACAATAACGCAATTTTGGAATCAAAAATTAAATCAACTAAACTGAATAATAAGAAAATGAGCCTTGAATGTCTATAGTGGTCCTCCACAAAACAACAGGATCTATAGCTTTATCTCAATAACTTACTATGCATGATATTCATGAGAATGCTTATTCAATAAAAAATGAATAGAGTCGTGGAACTTCAAACTGTCAATTACAAATTACATATATGTTCATGTAATGTTTTTTGTTTACAAAGTATATATATATATATTATATATATATTATCACACTCAACAGTTTTGAGACTCTCATGCCTTAAAAACTTAAAAACAATCATAATCTAAATGCTAATATGATAATGGAGATTTTAATGTTTCTCAATGATTTGCTATTTGGAAAGAAAATCAGAGTGTCGTGATTGATTTGAACTCTCGCTAATCTGTTCATCCACGCGTTCACCTGCTTCCTTGACTACGCCAGTGAGAAATTTCCTTCATTATTTGGCTCAGGTGAATACGAGGAGATCCATGAGGATATCAATCCCTATCTACCCATATGCTTCTTTGCCTGGTTGGCATACTGGAATCTAATGAAACATAGAGATAGCTGCAAAATCATAAAATAGTTGCAGATTCGTGTTAATTCCATAGCTATTACAATCTTTAATTTAATAATAAGGCACATTAATAAATATGAAAGATAAGACATCTGAGTACCTTACCATGTTAAAATCTACAATTTTACTATTTATTTGAGTTGATAGGAGTGTTGAAAAGAGGAAAAATGGAAGGAAATGGTGTCAAAAACAAAACAATCATGAGACTCTACATTCCCCCATGCTAAGGCCTTTGCATTTCCTCATGCAAAACACAAAACTGATTTCTCATGTTTAATTATTACATTTCTTTCCAAACTTCTACAATAACATCCAACTTCATATTTTTCCCTTTCTTTCCACCCACTGCCATCCTTGGCTTTTTCATGAGAATCTTGTACTTCAGGTTTATGACTTTCCCTTGTAGAGCTATGTTTTTCTGTTTCAGCTTCTTGTTCTTCATGAGAATCTTGCACATCAGGTTTATGACTTTCCTTTGTAGAGCTATGTTTTTCTGTTTCAGCTTCTTGTTCTTCTTGGTCCATATCCACCAGCAAGGAAAATCCATTCATATGTTTGATGGCAAGGTTGAGGTGAGAAAAGAATCAGATCACTCACTTGTGATGACGGGGATAAAAGAAGAGAGGCTTCTCAAGCTGCAATATACCTCTGCTCGTGCACAAAGTTTCTCATACAATTCTCATTATGAAGAAGGTACATTTTCATCAAGTTAATTATGGCATGCTAGATTTGGACACTTGAACTATGACAGCCTCTGCTTGGTGAAGAAAAATGGTGTTACTAGTTTGCCTACAATTCCTAGGATTCAACTTAAGCAATGTGATGTTTGCATTCTAGGAAAGCATAGAAAACAATTTTTTCACGATTCACATTCTAGAGCACATAAAAACTTGAACTCATTCATTCATATTTATGTGGTCCAATTCCTATTCCTTCTACAAATGGAAATAAATATATAATGACATTTATTGATGACTACACCAAAATGTGTTGGGTTTATTTATTGAAGAATAAATGTGATGCTTTTCAAACATTCAATAACTTTCATACATCGATTGAAAATGATGCACAATCTCATATTGGATCTATTCACACTAATAATGGAAAAGGATACACTTCAAATGAATTTGAAAACTATCTTCACCAACATGGGATCAAACATCAAACAATTGTGCCTTATAATCCCCAACAGAGTGGAGTAGCTAAAAGAATGAATAGGACAATCTTAAATATGGTGCGCTCCATGATTTTTTTTTTTAAGAATGTAAAATTAATGTTTTGGGTTGATGCAATTCTATGTGTTGTATATGTATATAATGGATGTCCATCTAATGCTATTAGAAGCAAGACTCCTTATTAAATGTGGTATGGGTACATTCCTTCCGTAAAGCATCTTAGAGTATTTGGTTCCACATCTTATGCCTTGATACTAAAGGTACATAAAAACAAACTTGGTGCAAGGAGTCATAAGTGTATCTTCTTGGGGTATTCAAACACCTCCAAAGCATATCATCTCTATGATGAAGTCAATAAAAAGTTTGTTGTATCTAGAGATGTAATATTTCTTGAATCATCCAAAACTGACAGTGTTGTTGAGCGACAAATTGATCACTTGGATAGATTCTCAAATGAAAAATCTTTCAAGAATTTTATATTCAGATTCCACATCTTGAAGGGGGGATTCCTATACTAGATCAACCTATGGAATCTTTTGTTGAAGCACTCTCTCCCCTGCATGAAACTCCACCAAATAATGATACTTTGAGTGATGTGATTGACATAATTGGGAGACTCAATCTTGGTTCAGTCCCAACTCAATCAATTGAGCAGTCTGGACCATCTCAAAAAGGTCCCCCAAAGTGGCTGACAAAGACACTTGAAAGTGTTCACCCTGATGAGGTTGGAAAGACAGGAACTAGAAATTCAACCTGATAAAATGGAGGTGATATAGATGACTCTGATTCACCTGTTGATATGGATGTTTCTTATGATTGTGAATTGAATTTGTCAACATATTTTGAACCAACTTCCTTCAAAGAAGCCACTTCTCATGATGAATGGAAAGAAGCGATGTAAAAAGAACATGATGCCTTGATAAAGAATGTCACTTGGAAGCTAGTTGATCCTCCATTGGAAACCAAACCAATTGGATGCAAGTGGGTCTACAAGAACAAGTATAATATTTGTAATGTAAGGAGGGAGTTATTATTAAATTATGAAAATATCAAATGAATAATCATTCAATGAACAAAGTAACATAATTAATCTGATAGCTTTGGAAGCCTTGTGAACATAATGTTGATTTCATTATGAATTTAGTGTATTATAAGTCAATAGCCTTGATTATAGGTCATTTTTTGTGTGCTTGTGAAGAAATACTGGTGGTTCTTGATATAATTTGGAAGCCCCAGTTTCAATAACATCAATTATTATGTTTGTTTTCTTAAGAGGTCAAGTTATATGATTGACTTCTGAATACATTCAATATCTAGATTTTCTTCCTAGAAACTAACACATAAATGAAAGCTAAGTATATGACAGATAGAGGTATGTCCAGAGAGTGATTCAGTTACTTGAAAAATTTTCTTATATAAGCTCAGCAAGCTAAGTATGTCAATATTGTTTATTCTGTAAGTATCCCAATGATGGTTAGAAGTGGTTTTCTCTTAAATGGGTTAAGTGGTAAACTCAGAGTTGTGGTGGAGAAAGAATGTAGTTTGTGAGATGTGAGAGTGGGTGAAAATGCTAATGATTACCAGATTAGACAAGGATGAGTGTTTTCATTACAATATTGTATCTTGTGATTTTAATATTTGTAATGTAAGAAAAGATTTAGAATTAATACTTAGAAGCACGTTATAGTTTGTTAATTGTTGTGAGTTTCTAAGTTAGTTATTTTTAGTAAATCATATCCACTTATATTAAATCTAGTTAGTAATCTATTCTTACATATAACTATTGTCTGACCAATAAAAATATAGTGAAAATTATATTTAATATATAACTATATTTGAATTTCATTTTTTTAAATGTAATTTATTTTAAATGAAAAGTTTATATATATATAATATATATATATATATATATATATATATATATATATATATATATATATATATATATAATTATAATTTTAAATTATTAAAAAACAATTAATAAATATCATAATTACCCTTTTTAAATAAAAATTTATAAATAAATATATTTCATAAGAAATTAAATTTAACCTAAGAATATCAATGTGAAATTAAAGAGGTGAGTAAAGGCATGTGTATCTATAAATAATATTTATTTATAACATTTAATGAATTATAATTATAATTATATATATATATATATATATATATATATATAATTATATATATATATATATATATATATATAGATATATATATATATATAAAATTTACTATTCAATAAATGTTATAAATAAATATATTTTCACCTTAAAAAATGTTTAAATGTCTTATCACTATATAATATTTTAAATAAATTTATTTCCATCTTTAAAGAGTGCATGTGATCAATGCTCTCTCATTTTAGAGAAAGTGGAAACTACAAGGGAGAAGTCTCAAAAGTGAGGAGCTAAAAGATGTGTTGATATTTGATATTCGTTAATATTTATTTAAGAATTGTCTTCTCCCTTATCATTTTGGCTATGGATTTGTCTTCTTTCAAAAGGAAAAATTTCTAAGGTTGTCAATTTCGTTATCTTCAAAACCTATATTAACATTCATAGCTTCAACAACAATTAAGGTTTTCGATTCAAAATTGCTCAAGACTTCCCCACTTATGAAATCTATGCAGGAGCTAGGAGCAGACATGGTGTGGCCATCATAAGGAAGGGTTATTACAAAATTTTTGTTGAAAATCCTGAATCAGACACCTAATAGGGAAATGGACAAGGTGAGAAAGTTTGTAATGTGTTTGAAAAAAATCACAAGTGAGATGGGGAAGGAATCATCGATAAATATTTCCAAAAATTCCCAATTTTTATCTAACGTCTGTCTAGAAAATCCCTCTACATCCTCGTCAATGAATGTGATCTTGTATTAATGATGGAAAATAAAATTAAAGAGTTGATAGGAATTCAAGTGGGTTTTTTTAGGATCGTTTACAAAGGAAGGTGGCTTAAGATGCATCAGGTACTCAAAGCTTTTGACGTTATGAAGGATGCCTCTATCTCTCTTGTTGGGTGCCTTAATGGAGGTGCCAAGGGCAGTGGGGCATATTTGGTGTCAAAGACTCTTTCCCTCAAGGAAGCCCTTAAGTTAAGACCCAACTCTCAATAGCCCTAGGTAGCACCTAGGTTGTTCTAGGTGGACATAACTTAGGATGTTCCATGAGTTGAAATTTTGCACCCAGCTCTAGCGAACTACCTTCATCTCTACTCTGAAAAAGGACTCATTTTCCGCTTCAATGGCTTATGACCACATACAACAGACATTTATAAGTGGATATATGCCATTGGACTATATAGTACAAGGTTATGTTCTACTCTAAGGGTAGCTTTATAGTGTTGTTTGTTGAATCAGAAGATTACTAGAAGGCCCTAACTAGTGGACCTCAGTTTTGGGGTAAAGTTGGTGTGTTCATAACCCCCTAGTTTTTGGATTTCAATCCCTCCGTAGGAGTCATTACCAAGCTTCCAATAAGGGTCTGAATTCCTAATTTTCCTACCCATCTCTGACATTTTTCAATTTTTCAGGGCATAGGTAACTCCTTGGGTTGTTATTTTACCATAGATACCTCCCAAGGGCAGTGTGATCTATACACCTATGGAAGAATATGTGTGGAAATTAACATTAGTAAAGGGATGTTGGATCAAATAAGTTTAAAAATGGGTGATTATCATTGGACCCAATCTCTGTATTACAAGAATATTGCATTTTGGTGCCATGTTTGTCTTCAAACTGACCATTTATAGAATTACTGCCCTCTATCAATCTCTGTCAAGAAGCGACAAAACAAAACATCTAAATCTAAAAGCTAGAAACCTTGTGAACATCCCCCTATGGAGGGTGAGCCTTCTTCTACTTCTAATGAAGAGGATGGGGGCACCAATGATGATATGATTCCAGATGGTCAAGATCAGAATGCTGCTACTCGTCAACCTTATGAGGATTCAACTAGGATCCCAATTCCCCCTGCAAACAAGGAATTGGTAATTAAAGATGCCTCCTTGGGTATCTTGAAGCGTGCTCATGAATATGCATCTTCTGACTCCAATAAAGAATTTCCTTCAGCTCTCAATGAAAACTTGCAAATAATTGGTTGATCTGCCTCCTATAGGTTGGACCAAGGTTGTGAGAAAGAGAAGAAAGAAACGTCACTTTGGAGAAAATCCCCAAGTCAAGTGATTATGTTGAGTCTATCAAATCCAGGGTCGTTTCTTCTTTCAAGCCTATGTCAAAGTCCTTTTTGGAGGACATATGTTATCAATGTAAAACTTATCCTCATTAATAGAATTTTTTTGTATTGGCTTACAAAAAAAATGATATTCAAATTATACGAAATATAATTTATTTAAAATGTGTTGATACATTGATAAAAAA
>APFE030893366.1:329125-350601 GCA_000404065.3 Pinus taeda
TAATACTTAAAACAGAGGTAGATTAAATGGTTGGTAAATGTCGATAGACATCAATCTGTAATAAACTTTAAAACACTTCATCATACAACTCAAGTAGCTAAAATTAAAAATAATATATATTAACTTATAACTTTATTTAAAATTAAAATTATTCTTATTAATGATAAAAAAAAAATGTTAATATATAAGTTAAAAGCATATATACATTTAAAAAAAGCATGTCACAAGATTCTTAGCCATGGAGATTCAATTCCACTTAATAATCTAGATTGTTAATTTGTAAATAGGTTATGTTACAATACCATGGCTTATCAATACCACATGCTCATACGGCACTTGTTCATATGACCATTTTTTTACATTAACCAAGGCAAATCCATCTAACTATGAATATATCATGAGTCTCTAGAAGTGCAAACCTTCTTTTTGGAATGTAGAATATATTTAATTAATTTTCTTACTTAATATTTCTTAATTAATATTATAATTGACATTAATTATTATGAATTATTCACAAATTCCTTAATTAATGTTATTAATCACAATAACAAAAATAAGAATAATCTTTGCTTTTAAAAATTAATGATGTAAATTTCATATGGAAAATGAAATTTATTAGAAATCCAATGATAATTTTAAATTTTATTTCTAATTTAAAATTACAAATCTTTCTTTTGAATTATAGTATATTAATATATATAATCTATATATATATATTTATATATATTATATTATATATATTAATATATATAGACATCTTGTGAATTCCAATTGAGCCATGGATATGATGTTTGTTCAAATCGCATTATTTTTGTAATGGGTTGTATAATGTTTTTATTGATGCAATAAATTTAATTAAAAAACCAAAAAACATAACTATTTTAGAAATAAATCCCAATTTGAATTTATATATACTACTAAAAATATTATAAAATATTCTATGGAGATCTACATGATAATTATTGATAATTAAATTAAAATTTTAAAAACCTTATTTCAAAATAAACATGTACATGAATTAAATTGATAATAACCTATATACCTTATCATTTATACAACTCAACCTTTTAAATTTTTTTAACTAAAAAAATAAGGAAGATACATTTTAAAAATCTAAAATCTATTATTTAATTATAAAATTTAATAATATGGCATGTTACAACCACTAACCAACGCAATGATAAATCTTTTTGTCTATTTCTCTTATTAACTAAGCACAATGATAAACCTCTGTTTTTTTCTGTCCCGCAAGCCTCAACGTTTTTATGTCGACTCTCATAATTAACTAAATTATTTTTATGACAACGAACCTTAAATGACAATAAAAAAACGAAAACTTGTGAAGTTAAATTTGACATTACCAACGATTCGATTTCAGCGACATTTAACTACTGCAATTCCAATATACAATTAACATAACGTTGAGGTAACTTGAATGAATGATTTGATTATTCTATTGGAATGCTATATGTACACAGCAATGATTTAATCAATTCTATAGAGTGAGCGATCTTCTTATGCATGAAGACTCAAACAAGTCAAATCAATGAAACTATCATGTCAACTTTGTAATGAAAATTACGTAGTATTTGATTAAATTGTTGCACCTAACCTTCTTTCTTTCCAAGCGCATCACAGGTTATTTATTATCAATTGAGATTTATTCTCAAGGAAGAAGAGGGTATTGGTACTTGAGATGAAAGAAAAGACAAATGAAACAGAACATTCTGTGTTGATATGTGGTTCATAAGCTAAGTCTAGTTAAGACCAAATAGTTGTGACAAATTAAAATTGTTGGTCTTATTGCATGTGAGTAACAGCTTGGGGGGAGACTAAGGCTTGAAAGAGAGTCTCAAAGTTGGGAGAGAATTCGGCGTCTTATAGTCGATCTACATCCAAACAGTCGACAGTAATTACTACCAAAATCAGATAAGTACTAACAACTTCCTGAAAGTTAAATGTATTGTTGAAATAAATATATATATACTATACCAAAATGAGATAAGTATTAACAACTTCCTGAAATTTAAATGTATTGTTAAAATAAATATATGTATACTGTTTCAGAAGGCTCAAACGTACTAACTCAGTGAAGGCCTAATGACTACCAATAGAAGCTTATAATGTGAAGGCCTAATGACTACCAATAGAAGTTTATAATTTGCGTGCTAATTATCTACAGAAACTAGTAAGTCATAAAGAAAACAAAGTGAGATCTATTAATTAGAATAACAGAGTTCTTTTAGGAGAATCTTTCTTCCAGGGTTTACAATGCATAAATCTTTAAGGAAGTAGTAAACCTGAAAACAAGAATTCTCAGAACTATTTAGAAACTTCCAAAGCAGAGGAATCATAGCTCTATAAAGAATATTACAAACAGAGAAACTATTACAAAAATAGAAAATGTAGGTTCTTCAATAAATTAATTACTACGATGCTAAGGAAATACAAGCAATGAACGATAGATTAAGTTCTGAGGCCAAACCATGCCTTTAAAGTATTATAACTAAAAATTGAAGAATTTGCCCTAAGAAAAAGGGAAAACCCAGAACTGTCACACAATGCAAATAACAAGTTTGTCATTCAGAAATTAGGGGAAATCAGAACCCAGAACTCCAACCTCAAATAAGCAAAGGACATTTGGGTAAAAACACATCAAGACTTTGTTGTGAAAAATATTAAATATTTATAATAACCTATTATGTATGGTCTATGTTGGGACGCGGGTCGAAACCCCAACTGCTTACAGACATAAAACCTAAAATGACAACAACGAAACATACAAATAGTTTTGAAGCAAATGTAATGGAAAATTCGACTAATTCTTTCTTTAAGAAAAGAACAAGGAAGACCATCTCAAATGGGTATTTTGTATCTCTGTAAAAAAATATAGATCTGTGCTAAGGTAGAAACCTGACCCCTTTCATTTACGCAAACCAAGTAACTATTATATATTCAAATCACAAAAATTCATCATAATAGAACTCTTTATTTAGTAAGGAAATTCTAGATAAAAAAATTACCATCTTATATTTGATACAAGTTTAGATAGGAATCAATTCACATTCAGAAATTATAAAACCATGTCAAGCCACATACCCAGAACCTAAAATAGCAAGAACGGTGGCCCCATGTCTGGAACTTAAGAAAATATAGTTGCAATGGCCTCTTTACGCGGAGTCTAGAACTAAGAGAAACATAGCAAGCTCGTCTGATAATCCATTATCCACTAAGAGTCCAAAACTTTTAGTCCAAGACTTTTCCAGAATAAGCTTTCACATTACCTAGAGGCTGGAAGGAGAATAAGGCTACAAACTTCGAACAGGATTCCAAGAGGTAAGTCTTGTTCTCGATCAACCATACTCGAGCAATAAGAAACCTCTTGCAAAACCTAACAAAGCCATAAGAGTAGCTTATTAACACAATTACAATAAAATAAATATAGCCATATGATACCTCAAAATAAACCTTAAAACTTGTACCTGACCAGGGTTGCAGTGACAAGACAACTCCTTCAAAGCGTTAAACACCAGGACATTCTCTGCAAACCTAGAAGCTAAAAATATAGTCATGGAAGGGTTACAACAGTGCAGGAAGAACATCTTCAATGTTACTGAGGGGTAAGAACAAAGCTGTGTGAAACCTGAAGCCTTGGGCCAAAACCAAAATGCTCTCTGCTAGACGGAGAGTAAAATGCCGAAAACACTCCACAATGCAACTGACAAAGGAGATAAGGGTTCATTCGTCGTCGTCACATAAACTCGCATTACGGAGGACCTTCGATGAGGAGATCTTCCTAAGGAGGTGCCAATAGCTGGAAAGCAGTCGGAAGAACCCAAAACCCTACTCCCACCAACACTTGGGAAGCCAAGTTCAATGTATTAGAGTTTAGGCTTAATAAACTTGTAAGTATTCATAAAGTTAATATCGTATGTACAACGAGGACACCATTGAATGTTAACAATTTGTGAATATAAATTTTATTCAATATATACACTTAATGTAAAAGTCATTAATTCATATGTGACAGGTGCACTAATTCGGTATTTAATACACTGCATATATATACAAAATTAAAATTACTATTTTTACTAAGATTTTTATAATGTTAATATTTAGAGATGTGCCAAGTGGTATGAGAGCACTTAGGTTGCAAAACTGATACCTATGGAATAAATGAACAACAGTGTTTTTGATGTGCACAGAGAAAGAAAGTAAAAGGGAAAAGCAACTAGCATGAGGAAGGTTGGACTTAAACCACACAAACCTGTGATAGGAACAGGGCCAACATCCTTTCCAGAAGCCAATCCCGAGGTATGTGTACAATTGGGAGAGGAGACACACAATATCAACGCTACCATTTTTGAAACTATGCAAGAGCTAAAGGGCGAAATGTCTAGGTTGCGGGAAGACAGCAAAAGGCTGAAGCAAGAACATGAGAAATCATGAAAAGTTTGTTTCACAAACAGAATCAGCAACAACCGATTCCCAGTCCTAAAGATGGAAACATGACTAGAGAGCAAGAATTCAAAAATGAAAACTTGGAAACAAAAGGGTGCGAAGAGAATCGAGAGGAAGAATATGATAATGTATCATATCACAAAAAGAAAAAACCACAAAAAATTGAGTTGCAAGGAGAGTTTCGAAAAATCAAACCTCCCCTCCTTGATGATGAACAAGAGGAAGTTGTTGAAGCCTGAATTATCAACATGAATAAGTATTTTCAGTTCTATGAATATTATCATAATATGAATGCTTGCTTAGCAATCTATAAGTTGTAAGGAAAATCCAACCTGTGCTGGGAGGACGTGAAGATGGTACATGGAGTTAATGAGAAGAACGTAACTTGGGAGAAGTTTCAAAGGTATTTTAAGGAAAAATACTTAACTAAAAGATTTTACAATGAGAAGGCGAAAGGGTTTCATGACCTTCGACTAGGTAAGATGTCTATAGACGAATTTATAATGAAATTCACATCCTTGTTGTGATATGTTCCCTACATATGGGAAGAGAAAGCAAAGATGCAGAGATTTACCAGCAATTTGCCATTATTTGTGAAGGAACGTCTCAAATTTGACAACCCAAAGACCATGGATGAATTTATACGAAAGGCTCATATATACTATCAACAAAATAGACCAAAGGGTGATGGAAGAAAGAGGTAGTTTGATAAAAATGGAAATACATTCGTCTCTAGAAGCAAAGGAAAAAAGACAACTATCAACAAAGGACCCCATAAAGGTCAACCAATCATAAATATGAACAGAAAACAACCCAAATTTAAATTTCCAAGTGTGTCCAAAACAAATGAACAATCTAGAAAAACTTAAGTGGAAATAGAAGCTAGACCCCCAGTACAACACCAGGGATGTGGAGGACCACATTATGTTAGAAATTGTGTGTACTGCAAGGGAACAGATCAAGTGGCATAGATTCAAGAAGCATCAACTGTGGGAGAAGTAGCAAGGAGTATTCCTAAAATCAATGCTGCCCTCAAAGATCATCAGGTAGAGTACCAACCAACAATGGGGGAATTTGAAGGTAAGATCTTCGTCCAAACTGTATCTTTTTTGATTGATCTGGGAGCTACTTTGAGTTATATAAGCCCAAAAGTGGTTGAGAAATGTCATGTACAATCTGTTAAATTTAAAAACCCTTGGTTAGTACAAGTCACCACAGGGGCAAAGAGAAGGGTGTTGGCTAAAGTGAGCAATTTCCCTCTGAAACTAGTAGGTCAGCCCATTATGGAAGATCTGAATGTCTTACCGTTTGGATAATTTGACCTCCTAATAGTTATGGACTGCTTGGAGAAGAGTTGGTCCCTCATTAATTTTAAAGACAAAACTATTAACTACATGGATGAAGAGGGTATAATATGACAAATGCAAGGTATACGAAGACCATTGAAAATAAGACCAGTAATAGCCTCTCAATTAACAAAATGTATTCGAAAGGGATGTCAGATTTATGCCATATAGGTGGGGTATATCAATTCAACAGAAAAATCTGGTACTTCAGAAAATATACCTGTGGTTCAAGATTTTCCAGATGTGTTTCCTGAGGAGATTTTGGGACTACCTCCAAAGAGGAATATAGACTTTACTATTGAGTTGATACCTGGGGCTACCCCGGTATCTTGAGCCCCTTATCATATGAGTGTACCAGAACCGACTAAATTGAAAATGTAGTTACAGGAACTACTTGATAAAAAGTATATATGCCCTTGTGTCTCACCTTGGGGAGCTCCTGTACTTTTCATTAGAAAACAAATGGAACCTTACAGAGATGCCTAGATTACCGACAGCTAAACAAGATGACAATTAAGAATAAATACCCTTTGCTTCATATTGATGAATTGTTTGACCAAGTAAAGGGAGCGACCGTATTTTCAAAGATTGATCATTGCTCAAGGTACCATCAAATTAGGATAAAGGAATACGATATAGCCAAAACAACCTTTAGAACTCACTATGGGCATTACGAGTTCATTGTGTTACTGTTCGGGCTAACCAATACTCCTGCAACTTTTATGTGTCTAATGAACATCATTTTTTATCAATATTTGGATAAGTTTGTACTATTCTTTATTGATGATATATTGATCTATTCCTGGAATATAGAAGAGAATAAGGAACACCTATGAATTGTCCTACAAACCTTGAGGGAGCATCAATTGTATGCCAAGTACAGCAAATGTGATTTTTTTAAGGAACAAATTCAATATTTGGGACACATCATTACCAAGGATGGGATTGTTGTGGACCGAGAGAAAATAAAAACTATAATGGAATGGCCAGTACCAAAGAATATAATTGATATAAGATCATTCATGGGTCTGGTTGGATACAATAGGAAGTTTGTTGAAGGATTCTGTAGGGTGGAATACACCATTACCTCTTTGCAAAAGAAAGGGAAAACCTTCATTTGGACCACGGACTGTCAAAAAAAAATTTGACCAACTGAAGAACTTGCTTACTATCGCACCTATTCTAAGTATTTCAGACCCAAATAAAGAATACATTGTTTATACAGATGCCAGCAAGGAAGGAGTTGGCGCGTGCTAGTGCAAGAGGGTAAAGTTATTTCTTATGAGTCTTGGAAACTTAAGGAGCATGAACAAAAGTATTCAGCTTACGATTTGAAGCTAATGGCAGTAATCCACACACTAAAAATATGGTGACATTACTTATTGGGTAAGAAGTTTTTATTAATGACAGATCAGCAAAATTTAACTAACTATTCCAAGCAACCTATTATGAATGCTATGCAATCTTGTTGGGTTAATTTCCTGAGTGAATTTGACTTTGACATTAAACACTTGAAAGGAAAAGAAAACCGAGTTGTGGATGCCTTAATTCGGAAATTAAACTACATTTATGAAGTCCCTTTTAGTGAGGTGCATACCAATTTCAAGGAGCACATTGAAGAAGCAGCAATACAAGATCCTGAATATAAAACTTTATGGAAGCAAGTTAAAAATCTGGGCAGTAACAAACAACAGCTAGGATATGAGGTAAATCAAGAAGTTATGTTGATTTACAAAGGGAGAATGTATGTTCGAAACTAGAAAAATATTAAACAAATAATTTTAGATGAATACCATAAAATTCCTTGTGCAGGCCATCCTGGATATCAGAAATTAAACACTACACTCAGAAAGAATATTTATGTCCTAGTATGAAGAAAGAGGTGGTTGAATACTTTCTCGTTGTTTGGAGTGTCATCAAGTGAAAGAACAACACCAGCACCCAGCCGGATTACTCCACCCACTTCCTATTCCAGAATGGAAATGGGAAACTATTTTCATTGATTTTATTACGGGGTTAATTAAGTCTAAAAATCAAAATGATTCAATAATGGTGGTAGTAGACAAGCTTAGAAATTCTGCTCACTTTGTACCAGTGCAATCTACTTTTAAGGTCATTCAGATTGCTAACATATTCATGCAAAATATCTTAGACTACACAGAATACCAAGGGTTATAATTTCCGACCGTGATGTAAAATTTACATCAGCTTTTTGGAAAGCCTTATTTGGAGGTTTAGGCACACAACTGCATTTTAACACTACCTATAGCCCTCAGACGGCTAGGCATATTGAGCAGGTGAATCAAATAGTGGAAGATATGTTGCAAACTTATGTAATGTAGTAGCCTTCTAAGTGGGAGGTTATATACATTTGGTGGAGGTTTCCTACAACAACAGTTACCTTACATCTTTGAAAATGAGTCCCTTTGAAGTATTATATGGACGCAGGTGGAGGATGCCCTCGAGTTGGGGTGGCCTAGAGGATAAGTTAATGTTGGGTCTTGACATGTTAAAAGAGATGGAAGGTATGGTTAAAAAGGTGTGCTCCAATTTGAATACTATCCAGGATCGACAGAAAAATTTTGTTGACTGGAAGAGAAATTTTTGGGAGTTTCAAGTCGGAGATCATGTTTACGTTCATGTATGAGCCAAGAAGAGTACTCTCCATTGGGGTGGGTGTGCTAAATTAACACCGATTTTTGCGGTCCCTTCCAAATCCTGGCCCGAATTGGACCTATTGGCTATCAGCTTGCTTTTCCCAGGCACATACATGTGCATAATGTTTTTCATGTTTCCGTGTTAAGAAAATATATATATATGATCCCAACCATATAATAAATTGGTAGGAAATACAAGTAATTATATCATTTATAAGGGACATAGTGTATTATACATAATTACTAAGGCAAACTACCAAAAGAAAGAGCTAACTAAATTTCTTTTATTATGTGTAGGTCGAACTGAAAGGCGAGTTCTTCGTCAAACCCCTAGAAATACTCGATCGGAGAGAAGTAATATTGCACTGATGATTTATCACCAAAGTTAAAGTGAAATGGCATTGCTTTGGGCCAAAGGAGGCCACCTAGGAGGATGAACATGTTATGAGGGAGACCTGTCCAATCTATTTGCAACAGAGAAACATCGAGACAACATTTAATCTTGGGAGGGGGGGGGATGTGATGTCCCCAATAATTGTTAATATTTAATAATTGCAGTAAAAAAATTGGATATTACTATTTAAGTTTATATATTTATTATTTTGATTAAGTTATGCATGAGGCAAATGTCTTGATGATGACAATCATGTAATTCTCACATGTCAGGTAGTTAGGATAGGCGGTTACCTATACCTAACTACTTCCTTGAAGATTTATTCTGAAGGAAGAGATCCAGAGGGTATTGGTACCTGAGACAAAAGGAAAGAGAAATGAAACAGAGGATTCATGTTGATATGTCAGACGAGTTCATAAGGTAAGTCTGGTTAAGACCAGATAGCTGTGACAAATTAAGACTATTGGTCTTACCGCATGTGAGTAACAACTGGGGGAGAGACTTAGGCTTGAAAGCGAGTTTCAAGTTTGGGAGAAAATTCGGCATCTTATACTCTATCTAGATCCAAATAGTCGATAGTAATTACTACTGAAATCAGATAAGTATTTACAACTCCTGAAAGTTAAATGTACTATTGAAATAAATATATGTATATTGCTTGGGAAGGGTCAAACGTACTGACTCAGTAAAGGCCTAATGACTACCAATAGAAGTTTACAATCTACGTGCTTATTATCAACAGAAACTAGTAATTCATAAAGAAAACTAACTAAGATCTATTAACTAGAATAACAAAGTTCTTTTAGGAAAATATTTCTTCTAGGGTTTACAATGCATAAATATTTAAGGAAGAAGTAAACCTGAAAACAAGAAATCCCAGAACTATTTAGGAACTTTCCAAAACAGAGGAATCATAGTTCTGGAAAGAAATATATAATATTACAAATAGGCAAACTATTACAGAATTAGCAAATGTAGGTTCTCCAACACTTTTAATACTACATTGCTAAGGAAATAAAAGCAATGAACGACAGATTAAGTTCTGAGCCCAAACCATGCCTTTGAAATATTTTGAACTAAAAATTGAAGAATTTTCTCTAAGAAAAAAGGGAAAAGCTAGAACTGTCACATGATGCAAATAAAAAATGTTCCATTCAAAAAATAGGGAAAATGTGAACCGAGAACTCTAACCCCAAATAAGAAAAGGACAGTTGGGTAAAAACACATCACAATTTTGTTGCAAAAAATATTAAGATTTATAAAAACCTATTATGTATGGTCTATGTTGGGATGGGGGTCAAAACCCCAATTGCTTGCAGACATAAAAACTAAACCGACAAGAACGAAAAATATAAACGATTTTGAATCAAATGTAATGGAAAAGTTGTCGAATGCTTTCTTTAAGAAAAAAACAAGGAAGAAAGAGCCAGCTCGAATGGATATTTTGTATCTCTATCAAAAATATAGATCTGTGCTAGGGTAGAAACCTGAACCCTTTCATTTATGCAAACCAAGTAACTATTATATATTCAAAGCACAGAAATTCATCAAAACAAAACTCTTTATCTAGTAAGGAAATTCTAGATACAAGAATTACCATCTTATATTCGATTCAAGTTCATATAGGGATCAATTTTCATTGGGAAATTATAAAACCATGTCAAGCCACATACCCAGAACCTGAAATAGCAAGAACGATAGCACCATGTCCAAAACTTAAGAAAATATAGTCAAAGGGGCCTCTTTTAGCAGAGTCTAGACACTTATAATCCCTAATAGATATAAAACTAAGTATAAACTAAGAGAAACATAGAAAGTTGGCTTGACAAGCCATTATCCACTAAGAGTCTGAAACTTTTAGTCCAAGAGTTTTCCAAAACAAGCTTTCACATTACCCGGAGGCTGGAAGGAGAATAAGTTTGTAACCTTCGGACATGATTCCAAGAGGTAAGTCTTGTTCTTGATCAACCATACTCGAGCAGTAAGAAGCCTCTGGTGAAACCTAACAAAGCCATAGGAGAAGCTTATTAACACAACTGCAATAGAATAAATATAGCCATATGATACTTCAAAATAAACCTTAAACCTTTTACCTGGATAGGGTTTCGGCAATAAGACAACTCCTTCGAAGCGATAAACAACGTGACGTTCTCTGCAGACCTAGCATCCAAACATATAGTCATGGTGGGGTTACAACAATGTAGGAAGAACATCTTCAGTGTTATCGAGGGGTGAGAATGAACCTGTGTGAAACCTGGAACCTTCGGCCAGAATCAAAATGCTCTGCTAGACGAAGAGTAAAATGCCAAAAACACTTCACAATGCAAATGACAAAGGAGATAAGGGTTCATTCATCGTCGTCATATGAACTCGCATTACGAAGGAACATCGATATGGAGATCTTCCCGAGGAGGTGCCAACAACTGGAAAGCAGTCAAAAGAACCCAAAACCCTGCTCTCGCCAACACTTGAGAAGCCAAGTTCACTGTATTAGAGTTTAGGCTTAATAACCTTGTAATTACTCATAAATTTAATATTGTGTTGACAGCGAGGACAACATTGAATGTTAACAACTTGTGAATATTAATTTTATTCAATATATACACTCGGTGTAAAAGCCATTAATTCGTATGTGACAGGTGCATTAATTGGGTATTTAATACAATGCATATATATACAACATCAAAATTACTATTTTTACTATGACTTTTATAATGTTAATATTTAGAGATGTGACATTTGGCTAGTTTAATTAGTATTTATATTGGTGATGACACCTTTTTAATGGAAAAACTTGTAGGTAAATCTGTTATTGTTCATGCCCCTAATTTATTTTCAAGAGTTTCACCTTTCTAAAATAATATAAATCTCTAATGGAATGTGAATTGTATCATCTCATATTCATTTGACGTTGAATACGGGTAGATACTGAAAATTCAAGTTTTCAAAGGCCATAGATATTTTTTTATCCAATTTGATAAAATTGTAACATTTATTTTCTTCTTCCCAATACAATTTTCTGTGTGTATCAAGGATGCTAAAGGGATGGATGGTTTTGTTGGTGATTTTAATATCTTTTTGGTTGCCACTGCTTGCAAAATTTTCATCTAAAGTGTTGACATACATAGGGTTTTGAAACCATTAAACCATTCACAATATAAAAATTACTCTTTTTATGAAAAATTACTCCTTTATGTAAAATTATTTAGCCTTTTGAGAATTAAATAAAATTGGGGAACTAGGTGTTTAAGCTATAAATGAACTTTCTTTTGCTCAAGTGTCATTGTCGTGAAGGAAAATAGTTGGGCCTTAGGCCCTAAATGTAGCTTTTGGGGCTTTATCTCCATGAAAAATACTTAGATACCACAACACATGTCCCTTTAGGCATATTTTGCATCAAAGTTGGATATGGATGCCATTACAAGGTTTTGTGCACCTAGGATGGGTCATGGATATTTAACCATGGTTGACAAAGTAGAACAAGTAACTCAAAATACTATTGGATATTCTTCAACTTAAAAACCTTGAATATGTTCTTAAAACAACACATAAGTCCTTCGTAGTGGTTCTTTGTTGACCTTTGAGTGGGATATAAGCACCATTAATAGGTTTTGTGCATTAGAAATGCATGTTAAGGCATAAACATCATCAAGAACGAAAAATTATCTTAATCCCTAATTGAAATTTCTTAAGCTCAAGAGCCATGAAGAACACCTAAAAACAATTACATGAGCCCTATCAAGGGAGTATTTAGCATATAAATTGAATTTGGGTGCCATTATCAAGTTTTGGTCAGCATGGGTTGTTCTTGTGATGATATTGGTTCTCATGATCTGGGTTGTACAAGGAATGAATGGAGAGGAAGGAAAGAAAATGAAGCACACACAAAGAAACACAATAGAGAGCACGATAATATAGTGAAAACTAAACTTCTATTAATAAATAAAATAGAAGAATATTGTATAACACAAAGTGGCTAGAATGGTGGTAGCTATCTCTAAAGAGAGAGATGGAAGCTAGTTATATTGACAAAAGATATCATAAGAGGTTGAAATAATGGCATTTTAACATAAAGAAAAAAAAACTAGAAGATGAAGAGCCTAAAGGTTTGTGGGCTCGAAGGTGGTTAATTAGTACATCAACTTCTTGAGGGGACTATTTTGTGTACAATCTCTATTTGGGGCACAAAGTATCTCATTGGAAAGTACTATTCAATGAATACAACTTTAATCCAAGGGTTAGGGCATGCCAATCACAATGCATAATGACACCCCCCCCCCCCAAATTGCCAAAAAATATGGTTTAGAGCCTCAAAACAACCCTAGAAGTTTGGGACCCAAAAAACCATAGAAAAAATTTCTAGGAGATAGAGAACCATTAAGTTAATAGAAGATGTTGGTGGCCATAAATATCCACCTAGATCATTGCTTATCCTTTAGGAAGAAATGATCTCTATTGTGAAAATTTCCTTCAGATGGGGAAACTTATGTTGAATCTGACTCATGTTAAGCCACTAGCCTTGGTGAAGAAGCTACCCTACTTTAACAACCTAGTAAAGTTGTTTGTGCTACTAGTAGGTATATTTTGAATTTGTTTCCATGATCTAATCAATTGTAGCATGTTCAGTGAAGTAGGATTGAGTTATGTGGGGGCCAATTGCTCAAATCCATCAAAGGTGTCCAACATAGGTGGAAAATACGGTCAAAATAGCTCCAGCTTAAATACTAGGTGTAAGCCAAGGAAAGGAGAAATACTTCAAAGCATTTTCACCCACAACATTTTTGCTTGTATAAGGCCCATATTGGAGTGGTCTAAGCTTCTTATGGGGGTTTTTGCGACACTTTTTATATAAATGCAACCACACCTTATCACCAAACTAAAATTTTGTGGAACCATATGCTTGTTCCATAAATGGTTGTGGATATTCTAATGGATAGTTCCTCATAGCAAATGTGATAAAGACATACGAAAATCCAAAAAATATATATTATGAGGGTTAATTGTCCTTAAACCTTCTATATTTATTAGATTATCATTTGTTCTTATGCATCTAATACATAAAATGTAAAAATAGAGAATTAATAGAAAAATCACTCACGACACCCCAATAACACAAGATATAACCTAGGAAATTCTTTTGGAAGAAAACCCAGTTGGAAGATGAGGTTTCTCTGCTCTCTTTTCCTCTTAATGGAAATGGTTAAAATACAAAGGAGTGAGAATTGTGGATCATGGGATGCTATAAAACATAAAACTATCTATCCATCCCTCTCTCTCTATCCATTCTTAGCTATTCTTCTCTACCATGTAACAAAATGCATTAGAATATAATCAAACCCCTTTTCCTCCAAGTGGCCCAACTATAACACAGCCTAATATCCAACTAGGGATTAAATTTGACCCATTCAACCCTCAATATGAGTTACAAATTGACCCTTATAGAGTCTTCTACATAGGGCCCATGTGACTATCCCATTTTCCATGACTAAATGGGATGACGTGAAATCCTCTTGAATCATGGTGGACAAAATAGGAAGGTTAACCTCTGGGTGGCATAGATTTTGCATACAGTCTCTGCTTCAAGTATTTCTTGAATCATCAAAAATGTATCTAAGTGTAGAAAAATGATTGGGGATATACAATAAGTGATATTTTTTTACACAAAACGCTTCATTAATTGCATCAAATTGTCTCCAAAATTGTTTAAACCACAATTCGCCAAACTAGGACCTTCCAGTAACAATGGTACTGTGAGTTAATTCCAATAATTTTTCCACTCCAAAAGCATCAATATGGATCGAAAATAATATAATGATCCAATCCAAAATGTAACTCCCAATTTTTGGATGAATTTTATCCCAATTTTTTTTATTGAATGATGTAAGGAAAATTTTCCTCTATCCTCTCCTTGGACTACCATAGCCTTATGTGGAATTTGTCATTTCAACCCAATCTACCAATTTTCATGTTTCCCTTGTATTATAGTTTTCGATCTCTTATAAAAAATTATATCATCTATCAACTCATCCTGAGCAACTAGTGCTAAATCCTCTATGGAAGATAGTACCAACTATTCTTGTTGATCTATCAAGGAAGGTTCACAGAGTTTTAGATTTTCCACATTCACTATTGAGTAAATTTAATTGTATGGGGGTATATTGAGTTTATGGAAATTATCTCCCACCATTTCTAGTATCTTGAAATGACCATATTGTGAAGCCTCGATTTTCTTACCAGGACCTTGTAGCCTCTCCTTGTTCAAGTGTAACCATACTTTGTCTCATGTTCTAAATTTCTCTATTATGTGTTCACCAAGCTTAGCCTTCTACTTTTATTATGAATTTTACAACATCTCCTGTACCTTTAGATGGATCTACCTGGTCTTAACAACATTTTTTCTTCCCTTAAAGCATCTCTTGAAATATCCTCCCTCTTCCTCCTTGTTGTCCATATGCAATATCCAAATGTGAATATGGAAAGTACGCAAAACATGCTTCAAATTGGGACTTACCAGTAGAAGTTTGGACTTCTCTATGATAAGATTGTTGTATATATACCACACTTTCATCTAACGTATTTGGACTCTTCTTATTGTAACCCCTCAAAAGTTGCACCAAAGTCCTTCTAACTACCTATTTTTTCCCATATGTCTATGGATGGAATGTTGTACACCTCTTAAACTTTCGATCCATTTTCTTCGAGAATGTAGCCCAAAATGAATTGGGAAATATTGTGTCCCTATTTGAAGCAACACTCCTTGGATTCCAAAGAGCAACGAGACCTATCCAAAGAACAAGTTTGTTTCTTCTTGTCTTTTGGTGGTCTTGGGCATAATCATGCACGTATTACCAAACCTATCAACTACCATGAACAAGGAGTCACGCCCCTTGTTGTTTATTGGTAAACCTTCCATAAATTCCATGCAAATTATTTCCCTAGGACAATGGATATAGCTAAGGGTTTGTATATACCTTATTTCATGTTACTATGATTCTTGGTACAACAAATAATACATCTTGTTATAAACCTACCTACATATTCTTGCATCCTATGCCAATACACATACTTTTGTAAGTTGGACATCATCTTCACTACACCAAAATTACTTGAAACCTTGGAGGTGTGAACCTCTCTTATTATTTATATTCACTCACATTTAGGAACACATAACTTGTCCAACCTATAATATAACTCATTCTAGAGATGATAGTCAATTTTTATATCTTCATCGTCTGCATGACTCTAATTCTACAACTATAGAAACACCTCCTTGAGTTTCTCATCCTTATATGTTTCCCTATATTCATCATGGGAGAATGGCTCTATGTGCATCAAAGTCCCCAAAGCTATGATCTTTGATGTTTGCAACCTTGAAATCATGTTGTCCAACCTTTTTTTCTTCTCTTCTTGTACTTGATCGCTAAATGAAACTACTATAAACCCCCATCCACTTATTATTCCTAGTTTGTTGTAAATTTCTCTAGGCCTATAGGTACAGTAGTGGTTGGTGTTCTATGTGGATTAATGTCTAATTTTCCATCAAATAGTGTTTCCGCTTTTTAAACACTTCTACTAGGACATAGATCTCCTTATCAAAGGTAGGGTATTTGAGAACCACCACATGAAAAACTTCATAATGGTAACATACAAACCTTCCTCCCTGCATCAACATTTCTCCCATAACATACCCACTCATGGATATCTCCACTTCAAAAGGTTGTTGCAAGTTTAGTAATGCAAGATTCGATGTTTGAATTATTTTCTTCTTTAACTCCTCAAAGGGTTTTTGTTGAACCTTCCCCCCACCCCCCACCATAAAATCTTGCAACTCATTGTATAGCATGTTGTGGTGCTACTACTACTAAAAATGAGACTATGAGTTTCCTTCAATGTTGTGCTACCCTAACAAAAATCCTATCCTCAAAAAAATTAATAGGAACCATCCACTTCATAATGGCCTCCATCTTGGAAGAATCTCTGTTCATCTCTCTGCCACCAATCACATATCCTAAATACACCAAATACTATCATGCAAACTCGCATTTCTTGAGAGTTACCAGAAGTGGGTTCTTCTTTATTATCTCTAACACCTATATCAAATGTGATATGTGCTTCTCCTAGGTAGCATTGTATACCAATATATTATCCAAACAAACAATAAAAAATTAATCTATAACAGGATACAATATGTCATTCATTAACCTCTTGAATGTAACTAGTGCATTACATAAACCAAATGGAATGACTAACCACCCATTCAAATCTTATTTTGTTTTGAAAGCATTATTCCAAGTATCTTATTATCTGACTTGAAACTAGTGATACTCTGATTTTAATTCCATCTTGGTGACATATTTCTTTCTATAACTAGTCCAATAAATCATTTATCCTTTGTAGGGGGTCCCTATTCATAACCATTATTTTGTTCAACACCCTATAATCAATACACATTTTCCAAGTCTCATCCTTCTTAGGTATAATTATGATGGGTAACCCACATGGTGAGGTATTAGTTGTATGATACCCTACTCCAAAATATGTTACAACTACTTATTAACCTCATTTTCTTCTATTATAAATTACCACGACCCAATTTTTTGGAAATGGATATTCCAATAATAATTGGATCTCATGCTTCAGTTCCCTCTTCATTGGTAGCCCTTTAGGATCATAAAAACACTCCCCTATATTCCTATAGAAATTCACCAAGTTGTTTTCTTTGTTCCACACCCCTCCAAAGATGTATTTTCTCTCACTAACTCTTCTATATATTGAGTTTCTCTTAAAAACAATAAAATATACTTCTTGCTAGTACTAATTAATTTCTTGGCTTTGTTGGCATTTATCCATGAAATTTTAAATATTCCCTTTTGCATATTGATGGTGATGTATTTTTTGTCCTTGATGAGGAAATACTAGTTGTCTCTTTACACAAAGGTTGCATCCCACATGTACATATAGATATTGAAAAATATCACTCTGCATACAACACGTGGAACTACATCCAATTCTACTTCATCATTAAAATCAATAGCGATAGCAAAGATTATATTACATTGTTTAGTTACGTTTATTTCTACATCCTTATTTAACCATCCCAATTATATGGACTAGGATCACCTTGAACCCCCAATCCTAGTTTCTTAGCCAACTTTGTTGTAATGAGATTCCTATGTTCTTGAGTCAAATAGAGTGTTAATTGTCATCTTCTTGACATGTATCTTTATATAGAATATTTGGGTCATATAATTAACTTCATGTTGCTAAAGGATACTTAGATTCACCCCATTCTACATTTATGTAGATACAATATTCTCATCTATGTCTAAGATATTTTCCAACAAATTACTCAAATATGTGGCTATTATATTTCTCTTTTGCACATCTTTCTTCAAGTCCTTTGCATTGATTATTGGATGTAATTTATAAAAATTATGCTATGTATTACCATGGATGTTACATTCGTTGTATTGGTTATTGGGATCTTTTCATTGGTATGTTGTGTTTGTTGTATTTTTTTCCTTCCCCCCATTCCATTTCTTCTTCCCATTTTTGGAAGCTTCCTGGTGTTCCTTTTTAACCACTTCATTTTCCTTTCTTATGGCCTATGCTTGCTAGGTATTTTTCATATACACAAGCATGATCCACTATTTTGGGTTTAAATAGCATCATTTTCTTCTACAAATGGATTTGTAATCAACCTAGATACTTAAGGAGTATTTCTAGGTTCTTGGGAGAGATACCTAGTATTATTGTCATCTTCTTGAATTGTGTGTACTCTTGTACACTCTTCCCCAATCTATACTTGAAGTAATGTCACTGGATCCAATGATCCTCTACATATTTGATAGGTTATAATTGGGACTTCATTAGAGTTTTGAAATACTCCCACTTAGTTATTGGAGGATCCCAATCTGGTTCTAGGGTTTCTGTGTGGCTTTCCCACTAGATCAAGGCATGTATGGGAAAACAATATTTTTTTGCTCCTTCTCTATAAAATGGACATTAAAATAAACCTCTAAATATTGCAATCAGTGATTTAATTTTAAAGTATTAGTCTCACCTTGATACGACTTGATGTTTACCTTCGCTTTCATTTTAAATAGGGGTTGTGAATTGTTCATGGAACTCAAACTAGGTTTTTCTTTTTTGGGTTGTCTCTTAGACTTCTTCTCTAGTTACTCTTGATCCAATGTTTTCCCTCTCATATGACCTTTAAGTTGGAACCTATATTCTCTGATTCCAAGATTATTTTTTAGAGCCATCGTGAGGAGGTTCATATTAGAACTAATATCTATGACCTATTCTTCCAACCTTTCAAATATTTCCTTTGTTGAATCTTGAAGTCTATTAACAAATTTGTTGGCCATGGTTGGGGTTCTTGACTTATCAAGATCCCCTGTAACTCCCAAAAATATACCCAATGAAACCTACTTTGATACCAATATGATCCATAAACTATAACGGACATTCCACTGGACAATTTGTCACCAAAAATCTAATAAAGTTTTACTTAAATCTGAAAATTTGTACTATGAGCGTTAATTTTCCTTAGACTTTCTAGATTTATTAAATTATTGTTTCTACTTGTGCATGGAATATATAACATGTATAAAGTAGAGGAAAATTATAATAGACACTCACAAAACAAAAATAACATAAGATATGACCCGAGAAACCCTTTTGAGAGAAACCCAACTATAAGGTGAGGTTGCTCTTCTCTCTCTTTCTTTAAATGGAAATGGTGCAAATATAAAGGAGTGAGACTTGTTTCCCATCGGTTTCTATAGAAGATAAATGATCTATGTTTTCCCAACTCTCTATCCACTCTCACTTGCTCTACTCTAATATGGAACAAAATTCACTAGGACATTAATAAACCAATTTTCCTCCTAGTGGCCTCGTTATAACACAACCTGATAGCCAACTAGGGGTTAAATTTGACAAATTCAACCCTCAATATGAATTGAAAATCAACCCTTATAGGGTATTATACATAGGTCCCACATGGATAACCCATTTTCCATGAGTAATGGGGCTAATATGGCATCCTCTCAAACCGTGGTGAACAAAACATAAAGGACAACTTCTAGATGGCATAAATTTTGCATATAGACTTCTTTTGAGGTATTTATTATGTGTTTAGAAATGCATCTATGTGTAGAACATCTCCAAGGGGCCTAGAACAAGAAAACTATTGGCATTGTAGTGTTGGCATTGATGTCAACAAGGTCTTGGTATTATTCATCATATGCCTATGTCTACCTCATGATGTGTGATGTGTTTGGTTGTTACAGTGTTCAACTTAATGTTCATGTTATTTGGCATTGATGTCAACAGGTTTATGACATACCTACTGTGGGAATGGTAGGTGTAATGTATGATATGATGGCTTGTCATAAGTTGATGATTGACTTTCCACATATGTTGGAGATGCTGCTAGTGCAAGTGGTTGGAGCACTACTACGCATGTTTCATATGCTTCTACATGTGTTAGAAGCATTGGATATGTTTCTACATATGTTGGAAGTTCTTCTACCAGTGTTGGAGGTATTTGGATGACTTTATGTTGCTATTGCAGGTGTTGAGGATATCTTTATAAATCAGAGTAACTCAAATGGACTCATACCATAACTCAAATGGACTCATACCGTAACTGAAATGCCATTGCAGATGTTGAGGATATCTTTAGAAAATAGAGTAACTCTACCCATATAGTAACTCAAATGGACTCATCCTCAATGACTCCTGATAATTTTTATTGTATGTAAAATCAACCAATGGAAGGTACTCCTCCCATCTCCTCTACTGGTGGATCACATACATCCTCAACATATCCTCCAGTATCTTGTTGACCCTATCTATTTGTCCATCTTTCTATGGATGATAAGTTGTATTGAAGGCCAAATCTGTCCCAAGCCTACAAATAAATCCTTCTAGAACTTGGAAGTGAAATTAGCATCCCTATCTGACATAATCTTCTTTGGAACACCATGTAATCTCACGATCTCCCTGATGAATGCCTATGCTACCTCACTAGTTGAATAGGTAGCCTTCACCAGAATGAAGTGAGCTAGCTTGATCAACTTGTCTACTAGAACCATGATATAATCAAGTTGACTCGATGTCCTCGGAAGACCTGTAATTAAATCCATGGAAATGACCTCCCATTTCCATTATGGAATCAGAATAGGTTGAAGAAATCTAGTTGGATGCTTACACTCTGCTTACACTTTGTTTTTAAAGCATTGTAAATTGTTTTTAACTCTTTTAGAGTATTTTAAATTGTTTTAAGTGCATTTTAATCTTTTAAAAATTATAATTTCTTAAAAAAATTTAAAGCATTTCAAATTATTTTTGAAGCATTTTAAATTGTTTTTAAAGTGTTTTAAAATGTTTTTAAAGCATTTTAAATTATTTTAAAAACATTTTAAAATGTTTTTAAAGCATTTTAAATTATAGTTAAAAAAAATTCAGATGTTTTTAAAGCATTTTAAGATTAAGGAATTTAGACTTCTGTGATCCATAACATTGTTTAGAAAATCTTCGGCGAAATCACATCAATAATCATTTGTGGACGCGTTTCGAACCAACCAGTGTGGTTCATCGTAAGGACAA
>APFE030893369.1:0-14108 GCA_000404065.3 Pinus taeda
CCCAAGAAGGGTTGACGCAAAGGCCTGAGGAGCCAACACAAAGGACGCAAAGGCCCATAAAGTTTGACGAAGAAGCCATAGAGACTGACGCAAAAGCCATAGAGGCAGCGCTAAGAGATTCTGTGTGGCAGACTGGGAGTTGATCAGCAAATCCTGAGTCGGGAGAGGGTGACGCAATTCCAAGAGCAGCTTTCGCTATCCAGCACAAGGAACGGTCAGAGTCACTGTGGGGTTGATCATTCGGTTGCTGATTTGCTGAAATATCTGTCTCCAGAGAGAGGTACTACTGCCAAGGATATTCTTTGAAGGGTGAGCCATTTCTGGCACCCTAGTTGTCTTCACTAATCTGCTTAATAAAACAAACCCTCTACATGTTGGACCGGTTTTCCAGCATTGAGTTTTTCCAGAGATGATTGTCCAAAAATAATGGTGTCCCTTGTGTGATTGTCTCATTTTATTTCAGTGCATGATCTGTATATTTGTGAATGTTGCATTTGTGTTTACTTCGATGTTTATGCAATTAAATAATTTGTTAATGTAAAGAACAAGTAGGAGATAACAAAGCAAAAATCACAGTAGGGGTTTCAGATGTGTTAGATTCAGTAATTTTCATATGGTATGAGAGAAATTGCAAATCAGAGGCAATTGAAGACACCAGCCAAGGAAATCCGAGAATTTATAGTAGAGAAGCAGCTGTCCCGAGAGACAGTGTTGCTCCAAAGCCAGAGACGTAGAAGGAGGAGGGACACAGTGTAGAGAAGGAGACACAGAGGCTTATGCAATGTCGCGTCAGCACTCTAAGCCAGGTAAAGGTGACGCAATAGCTGGGAGGAGCCCATGCAGTAGTTGCGTCAGCTATCTAGGCCAGCGCAGAGCCAAAGGGGGAGGCAAAGGGGGAGAAGATAAAGCCTATGTAGTTCCAAGTCATCCTTCTTAGTCAAGAAGGACTGACACAGTGGCCAGGAGTAATTGATCCAGCTCTCACTATGATTGCACAAAGCCAGAAGGGCTCAAATTCTCCAGTTGTCAGGGCTAAGGGAGCTGAGCAGATTTTGATTTGTAGAGTTGGTGGGATGATGTTTCTGTGAGTACAGAACTATGTCTAAGGAGACTAAACCAAGGTAGAGTGAAGCACTACCTCGACAAATTTCTAGCCAAGAAATCTAGATCCAGGTTGCAGCGGCAAAGGAGGATTGGAGAGGAGTGATTCGACAATTGGCGAGAGGATTTCCAAGAGGGAAATCAAGACTCAGAGGGTGTCTAGAGAAAAGGAGCAGAGATGGTAGTGAACGGATTGAGGGATCAAGACAGATTGGATGGGGCTTCCAATTTTGTCATCTTGAAGGCCAGGATCTTGGCAATCCTAGATAAACATTGAGAAGTATGAGAAGGCCGAGGCGAAGGTGAAGTGCATGATTCTAGAAGAGGTCAAGGATCATGTCATACCACATATTGCTGAGAAGAACACAGCAAGGGAGATGTGGCAGACACTGACCACCTTATACTAGGGCTCTTCCATGTAGCGTAAGATGTTATTAGAGAATCAGTTGAGGTCATATCAGATGCATAAAGGAGCGGAGATAGATATGTTCCTTCTTAGGTTGCAAGGAGTTCACGACCAGCTTACTTTCATGGGGTCTACAACAGATCCAGAGTTTATGGTCAAGACTGCTTTGAATGCAGTCTCTGAGGACTGGGAGGCGTTTGTCCAAAGCATTTTGGGCAGAGCGGCTCTCCCCAGTTGGGAGGAGATGTGGGCAACTCTTTGACAGGAAGAGATCAGGAGGTTGACCAAGGCGGGGAGTTGTGGTAAGGGAGTTCGAATCAAGAAAGAGGAGGAGGATGCAGCTTTAACATACGCAAGACAACAAGGGATTCAGAAGAGGAAGAAGAAAGATATCTCCAAGGTCAAGTGCTTCAACTGTGGGAGTTGCAACATTATGCCTCTCAGCGCCCCAGGAAGAAAGGCAAGGGAGAAGCTTCCAACTCAAAGGCTACTGTAGCCAAGGTGGAGATGGATGTCGAGATTGATGACGATTGTGCCATGAGTGCTCATGCGCCTCTAGAGAAGAGGTGGGGAGACGTAGAGATGTAGTCGAGAGGACTACAGAAGTGGGGCAGGATCCTTGAGTTGCCCAAACTCTTGGATCACATACGGTGATGGGAGCCCTTAACGACAGTAGCATGATGACAGGTGTCAGGTAGAGCAAGGTGTGATGGATCGACAAGGTAGTAATAGAGTGCATAATTCTGTAGTAGGGCAGTGGAGGTTACAACAATGCGAGATGCACAGAAGAGGTTGTAGCAGCGCAGTGGTAGCAGAGGGAGCACAGGTTAGCAGCAGAGGTAGCTTCAGCATCAGCAGGCTTCTAGACTGACCGGGTTGTCAATGTTTGAGTGAGGTCAGTTACTTACTTCTTGGGAAATGAGTTGCAGTGCAATCGTTAGCAGTGGTAGTGTTATGGGTAGCATGATGCATCATTTTGAGAGGGAGTTGCAGTACAGATGTAGCAGTGGTAGTGGCAGTGTCATGGGTAGCAATACAGAAAGTAGCATTGTAGTGGATGTGAGGCAACAGGCCTAGCATCAACGCAATGGACCGATGCGGAGGATCAGTGTGATGCTTCTATGGTGAAGCATTACTAGAGCACATTCCTCGCTAAGAGGGAGTGTTGATTTTTGATAGCATCGGATGTGCTCTAGCCATGAAATTTGGTGGAGAGGCTAAGGAACATGAAATCTCCAAGACCCAAGAATCGTTTGGAGAAATTCCACCCAGATGAAGAGATATTAAAATAATTAATATTTTTAATGGGTTCCTAAGTCTAAACATAGGAAAATAAAAATATTAATGTGTATTAATATAAAATGGGTGAGAAAGTTCTAAGTGACGAGGATCAAGCCAGTTCTAATCTTAGTTGTTGATTAGGGACTAAATCTCGACTGTTGAATCGTCAACATGAAAAGTATAAGAGGAGGTTTGAGGGTCAATTAGAGATACACCAAGAGAGATCAAGAATTCGATTTTTTGGGGCTAGGTTTGCTGAAGAAATCGAGTTAGAGATCAGTTGCAGTGAGGGGCAGTTTAGCAAGGGATTTTGATCCAAGGCTGAAGAATACATAGCAGAGAGGCAGTGGAGTGCTGGAAGAGTTATCACAGGCCCAATAAGGATTGACGTAGAGGCCTGAGGAGATAGCGCAGAGGACGCAGAGGCCTGAGGAACCAACACAGAGGACGGAGAAGGCCTTAGAGGCAGCGTTGGGAGACTATGCGGGATAGACTGGAAGTCGATCAACAAATCCTGAGTCGAGAGAAGGTGACACAGTTCCAGAGTAGTGCTTGGAGCAGCTTTCACTATCCATCACAAGGAACAGTCAGAGTCACAGAGGGATTGATCATCCGGTTGCTGATTTGCCAGAATATCTTTCTCCAGAGAGAGATACTACTACCAAGGATATTCTCTAAAGGTTGAGCCAATTTTGGCACCCTAGTTGTATTCATGAATTTGCTTAATAATACAAACCCTCTATATGTTGCACCAGTTTTCCCACATTGGGTTTTTCTGGGGACGATTGTCCAAATAACAGCGTCCCTTGTGTGATTGTCTCAATTTATTTCAGTGCATGATCTGTATATCTGTGAAGGTTGCATTTGTGTTTACTTCAATGTTTATGCAATTAAATAACTTGTTAATGTAAAGAACAAGTAGGAGATAGTAAACTAGAAATTGCAGTAGGGGTTTCTAATGTGTTAGATTCAGGAATTTTTACAGTTTGTTCAAATGTTTGAACAATAGTTGTAATTAGCCCTAAAAATAGTGGTATAGAATGCATCTTATCACTGTTGGTGGGTTGTTTGGAATAGCCCTAGATCTGGACATTTTAAGGAGAAAAATTGCAAAAGAAACAAAAGTGTTGGAAGACCTCGACAAGTCATCGTGTGCATTGGGTATGGGTAATTTTGAATCCCTTTAGAATGCTTCTTATCACTGTAGGTGGGTTGTTTGGAAGAGCCCTAGATCTAGACAATTTAAGGAGACAAATTGCAGAAGGAACGACAATCTTGGAAGTCCTAGATTAGTCATGGTGTTGAGTGTGTATGGGTAATTTTGGAAGCCCTAAGGGTTGAGCTTTGAAGGATGAAAGGGCAGTTGAGAGGGCTAGATCTGGGTTGGCCTAGGACTACCATTCTAGAGCATCCACGACATTGGCAAGTGCATAGTCTAGAAGACCTCAAGTACAATGATCATGAAAGGAATCAATGGGTTGTTACGAGGCAGAGTAGTGGACACCTAGTTCAGCTTATGAAAGGAACCATGTGGTTGACAAGAGGGCATATCCAGAAGACCCAAGGAGCAAACCTATTAATAGAGATAGAATTTTTCCAGTGGGCAGATCCGTGAGCCAAAGTTCAATGCCACAAAAAGAGTTGTGATCATTCATAGTGGAAACTTTTGATGCAAGTGCATTGATCAGTAGATTGGGCGGCAACAGGATCTACCAGTTGTGTTCAAGGTACGTGGACTAAAAGGGCTATAGTATGTGTTTTCAACAAGTAGGTCAAGTGTACTTTGTTTAGGGTAGATTGGTGGTCATAGCAGTTGACACCAAGCCCTAATTGTATCCTTATATCAGGGTTATATGTAAGGGCCATAATCCCGAGTACGTGAGCCCTAAGACAATTGTATTATAGTTTGTAATATAACAAGTAAAGGGTTTACAAAGTAAAAAATTATTGTGCGCTATAGTTGATTCACTAATCTATGTTATTTCATTATCCAAATTAGAAGTGTAGTTGCATTTGAGTGTGTTTGTGTTCGTGATTTTAGAGTCAAACCAAATTATTGAGTGTCGTGGAAAAATCAACAAGCTTACACTTGAATTAAGCATACACATATCTGCACTCCCTTGGCTAATAATATCTTAGCAACAATCATGAAAAATAAGCACTAAAAATGTGAACCTCAAGTATAACTTTTCTATCTTTTTCATATCAAAGTTTTAGGAAAAATTCTTGAATCTCTCACACATGAATAAGATCATACTACCTCAAAACCTTTACAAAAGGATAAACATTATGCAAAAAGAAAATATTTCAGTGTATTAAAGGAAAATAGTATTTTGAAGGAGAAAAGTATGGCTTACCAATCCTTTGTGCCAAGTTTGTATTATTTCTAGTGTATATTCACCACTTGATGTTTGTAGATTATACAATTGTAGTCATTCACTACATAAAGAAGATCATTATAGTTGATTATAAAAGCATAAGATAACACATAATAAATTTAATAACAAAAAAGTGGAGCGAAAAATTAGCAAAAAATACTTTTAAGTGAAATGCACTGCATATATGTATGTTAACTCACCTTCATTTATGAACAATAACCTCCATTTTCTCTATCTGCTTCGTTCATTTCTTTCTTTGTCTGCTTCCTTCATTTCCTTTTGCACACCCAATAAATGAAACCAAGACCAAACACAAAAAAGGAGAAAAAAAGGAAGACAAAGGAAAGTGAGTACAACAAACTCAACAAATGAAACCAAGACCAAACTACAAAAAATGAGCCAAAAAAAAAACAAAGGAAAAAAAACACAACTCAAAGCATGGCCATGCTCAAACTCAGAAAACAAAACATCCAAACAAGAAGAAAGAAAATTTGTAAATATCCCCTTTGCACATCATCTCTTTTGCAACGTGTTGTCCTCTGCTGAAAGGAAAAAAAGCGGATTGAATAAGGTTAAAATAAACACACAATTAGTAATGGTAAACATATTTCAAAACCAATAATTATTCATAATAGAAAACGCACCTTCCCTAGAGTTTTTTTATAACGATGGACACTCTCTTTTGTATTTCACTTGTTCGTGCTCATCAAAACAAGCCATCTACATCAGATACAAAATAAGATATTAGAATCATTATATAAGTTAAACTAAAGAGTCGAATGCAATAATTAATCGTCATAAGAAACATACCTTCCCTTAAGACTATTATATAAAGGGGGAGAGTCCATTTTGTATTTCATGTAATCATGCTCAATGGAACAAGCCATTTGCACTAGATACGAAATAAAATATTAAATTTCTAATAGAATTTAAACTAGAGAGTTTGAAGGTATGAGCTTGTCATGCAACTTAGTTCGAGTCCAATTATATTATGTGTTATATCTCAAAAAAATATAAATTTTATAAACTAGATGTACTTCTACAACAAGTAATACAAACAATGTTTTCATAAGATGTAAATTTTTTGGAAAATGAATCTAAGCATATCTAAACATATTGAACACCCGAAATCCCAAGGTCCACAAGGTAGTAGTTGTATGTTAGCACGATGGTTGAATGGTTGAAGGGTCAGTATGCTTGTCTGCTCGACCTTACCCACCTCCTCTACAAGGCACATTGGGTGGGGGTGTGCACGTGATGTGGAGCAAGGACACATACCTTGCACCATCTTAGACACTGCAACTATAGTCACTCACTGCACAAACTAATATTATATATGAGATCACAAATAAACGACAAGAGAAAATGAATAACAAATATACAAAGCGTACCTGTTTGCCCTTGGCTAATGTTATAGCAGCAACAATCATGAACAATAAGCCCTGAAATTATGAACCTCAATATAGCATTTCCTTTATTCTATGTCAAAGTTCTTGGAAACTCTCAAACATCACACCCATTAAACAGATCATACTACCCTAAAGACATGAAAAAAGGATAAATCGATCCGCAAGAAACAAATATTTCAGTCGATTAAAGGACAATATTCTTATGTAGGAAAAAAATATGGCTTACCATTCGTCCAAGCTATGTTGGTAGAATGTCTAGGGTATCTACACCTTGACCTTCATAGACTATACAATTGTGGTCGCTCATTAGACAAAGCAAATCGATATAGTTGAGTGTAAGACCACATATAAAACATATTATAAAATGAAAAGCAAGCAAATGGATTCATAAATGACCGAAAGATAATTGTGGGTTAAATGAATTGCACATAGTTAAGGTGATTCACCTTCATTTATGAAATGATAAGCTCCATCTTATCTCTTTGATTTTCTCTCCTTGTTGTCTTCCTTTCCTATTGCACATCCAATAAACAAAACCAAGACCAAACTACAAAAAATGAGAAAAAAAAATGTAAAACAGAGCTAAACAAGTACAACAACAAGCATGACTATGCTCAAACTCAACAAAAACAAAACATGTAGACAATACCAAACAAAAATTTCAAACTTCACCCTTGCACATTATCTCTACTGCAGTGTCCTCTTC
The DNA here is from genome assembly GCA_000404065.3 of Pinus taeda. NCBI lineage: Eukaryota > Viridiplantae > Streptophyta > Pinopsida > Pinales > Pinaceae > Pinus > Pinus taeda. Next base: position 7,282 of record APFE030893369.1, read on the forward strand.
TCACCTGAAAGGAAAACCACTGGGGTGAATAACATTAATTTGCAATTATAGATAGTAATGGTAAGCATATTAAAAAACCAATAATTATTCTTAATAGTAAACACACCCCCTCTAGAGTTTGTTATATAATGATAAACACTCCATTTTGTATTCCACTTACTCGTGCTCACCAAAACAAGATATCTACAACAAATACATAATAAGATATTAAAATCAATATACAATTTCAACAGGAGAATTGAATGCAATAATTAATCATAATATGAAACATACTTGTTTTTGAGTTTTGTTATATAAAGGGTGATAATCCATTTTGTATTTCATGTATCCATAATTTCATGGATTGTAGTAAATATAACTTATTACACACCAACAAATGCGCTTTCATTGTTTAAATTTGTATTTATACCATAACTCAGAGCATGGCCATGCTCAAACTCAGAAAACAAAACATCCAACCAAGAACAAAATTTTTTTGCAAATATCCCCTTTGCACATCACCTCTCCTACAATGTGTTGTTCTCAGCTAAAAGGAAAAAAAGTGGGTTGAATAAGCTTAAAATATACACACAATTAGTAATGATAAACATATTTCAGTTGAATAAGCTTCAAATATACACACAATTAGTAATGATAAACATATTTCAAAACAAATAATTATTCATAATAGAAAACGCACCTGCCCTAGAGTTTGTTTTATAACGATGGACACTCTCTTTTGTATTCCACTTGTTCGTGCTCATCAAAACAAGCCATCTACAACAAATACAAAATAAGATATTAGAAACATTATATAAGTTAAACTAAAGTGTCAAACTTAATAATTAATCCTCATAAGAGACAGCTTTCCTTAAGAATATTATATAAAAGGGGAGAGTCCATTTTGTATTTCATATATTCATGCTCAATGGAACAAGCCATTTGCACTAGATATACAATAAAATATTAGATTTCTAATAGAATTTAAACTAGAGAGTTTGAAGGTATGAGTATGTCATGAAACTTAGTTCAAATCTAGTTATATTCTGTGCTATATCACAAAAAAATATAAATTTTATAAACTAGATGTACTTTTACTACAAGTAATAGAAACAATGTTTTCATAAGATGTAAATTTTTCGGGAAACGAATCTAAGCATATCTAAACATATTGAACGTCTAGAATCCCAAGGTCCACAAGGCAATAGTGTTGTATGTTAGCAAGATGGTTGATTAGTTGAAGGGTCAGTATGCTTGTTTGCTCGACCTTACCCACCTCCTCTACAAAGCACGTTGTGTGGGGGTGTGCATGTGATGTGGAGCAAGAACACATATGTTGCACCATCTTAGACACTGAAACTATATTCATTCATTGCACAAAGTAATATTATATATGAGATCACAAATAAACCACGAGAGAAAATGAATAACAAATATACAAAGCGACAAATTAATCATACACATACATGTTCGTCCTTGGCTAATGTTATATTAGCAACAACCATGAACAATAAGCCTTGAAATTGTGAACCTCAATATAGCATTTCCCTTTTTCTTGTGTCAAAGTTCTTGGAAAATCTCAAACCTCACACCCATTAACAAGATCCTACTACCCTGAAGGCATGATAGAAGGATAAATCGATTCACAAAAAACAAATACTTCAGTTCATTAAAGGACAATATTCTTATGTAGCAAAAAAAATATGGCTTACTAATCATCTAAGTTGTGTTGGTAGAATGTCTAGGGTATCTTCACCTTGACCTTCATAGACTATACAATTGTGGTGGCTCACTACACAATTTAGATTGATATAGTTGTGTGAGACCACATATAAAACATATTATAAATTGAAAGGCAAGCAAATGGATTCACAAATGAGCGAAAGATAATTGTGAGTGAAATGCATTGCATATAGTTAAGGTGATTCACCTGCATTTATGAAATGATAAGCTCCATTGTTGCCTTCCTTTCCTATTGCACATCCAATAAACAAAACCAACACCAAACTACAAGAAATGAGAAAAAAATATAAAACAAAGCTAAACAAATACAACAAAAAGCATGACTATGCTCAAACTCAACAAAAAAAAACATGTAGATAATAACAAACAAAAATATCAAATTTCCCCCTTGCACATTATGTCGACTACAATATCCTCTCCTCCGCTGAAAGGAAAAAAGTGGGTGAGTAACATTAAAATCCAAACATAGATAGTAATGGTAAGCATATTAAAAAACCAATAATTATTCATAATAGCGAACACACCTCCTCTAGAGTTTGTTATATAATGATAAACACTCCATTTTGTATTCCACAACTCGTGCTCACCATAACAAAAGCATAAATCATTGTGCAAAAAGAAAATATTCCAATGTATTAAAGGACAATAGTATTTTGTAGGAGAAAAGTATGGCTCACTCATCCATTGTGCAAGTTTGAAGAGTTTCTAGTGTATCTTCACCACTTGACCTTTGTAGATTATACAATTGTAGTCGTTCACTAGATAAATAAGATCATTATAGTTGGTTATGAGAGCATAGATAACAATAATAAATTGAATAACAAGTAGAGCCACAAATTAGGAAAAGATACTTTTAAGTGAAATGCACTACATATAGGTATGTTAACTCACCTTCATTTATGAAGAATAACCTCAATTTTTTATGTCTGCTTCCTTTATTTCCTTTTGCACACCCAACAAATGCAACCAAGACCAAACTACAAAAAACGTGAAAAAAAGAAAACAAAGGAAAGTGAGGACAACAAACCCAACAAATAAAACACGACAAAACTACAAATAATGAGCCAACAAAAAGAAGGAAAATAAGGACAACTCAAAGCATGGCCATGCTCAAACTCAGAAAACAAAACATCCAGACAAGAACAAAGAAAATTGCAAATATCCCCTTTGCACATCATCTCTCCTACAATGTGTTGTCCTCTGTTGGAAGGAAAAAAAAGTGGGTTGAATAATGTTAAAATATACACACAATTAGTAATGGTAAACATATTTCAAAACCAATAATTATTCATAATAGAAAACGCACCTCCCCTAGAGTTTGTTTTATAACTATGGACACTCTCTTTTGTATTCCACTTGTTCGTGTTCATCAAAACAAGCCATCTACAACAGATACAAAATAAGATATTAGAATCATTATCAAAGTTAAACTAAAGAGTCGAATGCAATAACCAATCGTCATAAGAAACACACCTTTCCTTAAGACTATTATATCAAAGGGGAGAGTTCATTTTGTATTTCATGTACTCATCCTCAATGGAACAAGCCATTTGGACTAGATATACAATAAAATATTAGATTTCTAATAGAATTTAAACTAGAGAGTTTGAATGTATAAGCTTGTCATGCAACATAGTTCGAGTCCAGTTATATTTTGTGCTAACTCTGAAAAAAATATAAATTTTATAAACTAGATTTACTTCTACTACAAGTCATACAAACAATGTTTTCATAAGATGTAAATTTTTCGAAAAAGGAATCTAAGCATATTTAACATATTGAACACCCAAAATCCCAGGGTCCACAAGGCAGTGGTGTTGTATGTTAGCACGATGGTTGATTGGTTGAAAGGTCAGTATGCTTGTTTGTTCGACCTTACCCACCTCCTCTACAAGGCACGTTGCATGGAGGTGTGCATGTGATGTGGAGCAAGAACAAATACGTTGCACCATCTTAGATACTGCAACTATAATCACTCACTGCACGAAGTAATATTATATATGAGATCTCAAATATACCACGAGAGAAAATGAATAACAAATATACAGAACGACAAATTAATCATACACATACCTGTTTGCCCTTGGCTAATGTTATAGCAGCAACAACCATGAACAATAAGCCTTGAAATTGTGAACCTCAATATAACATTTCACTTTATTCTGTGTCGAAGTTCTTGGAAAATCTCAAACCTCACACCCATTAACAAGATCATACTGCCCTGAAGGCATTACAAAAGGATAAATCGATTCGCAAAAAACAAATATTTTAGTCAATTAAAGGACAATATTCTTATGTAGGAAAAATATATGGCTTACCAATCATCCAAGCTGCGTTGGTAGAATGTCTAGGGTATCTTCACCTTGACCTTCATAGACTATACAATTGTGGTCACTCACTACACAAAGCAGATCGATATAGTTGTGTGTGAGACCACATATAAAACATAATAAAAATTGAAAAGCAAGCAAATGGATTCACAAATGAGAGAACGATAACAGTGAGTGACATGCACTGCATATAGTTAAGGTGATTCACCTTCATTTATGAAATGATAAGCTCCATCTTATCTCTTTGATTTTCTCTCCTTGTTGCCTTCCTTTCCTATTGCACATCCAATAAACAAAACCAAGAACAAACTACAAGAAATGAGAAAAAAATGTAAAACAAAGCTAAACGAGTACAACAAAAAGCATGGGTATGCTCAAACTCAACAAAAACAAAACATGTAGACAATAAAAAACAAAAATTACAAACTTCCCCTTTGCACATTATCTTTACTGCAGTGTCCTCTCCTCGACTGAAAGGAAAAAAAGTGGGATGAATAAAATTAAAATCCACGCATAGATAGTAATGGTAAGCATATTATAATACCAATAATTATTCATAATAGCAAACACGCCTCCTCTAGAGTTTGTTATATAATGATAAACGCTCCATTTTGCATTCCACTTACTCGTGCTCACCAAAACTAAACATCTACAACAAATAAATAATAAGATATTAAAATCAATATACAATTTAAACAGGAGAATTGAATGCAATAATTAATCATAATATGAAACATACTTGTCTTTGAGTTTTGTTATATAAAGGGGGATAATCCATTTTGTATTTCATGTATCCATAATTTTGATGGATTGTAGTAAATATAACTTACTACACACCAACAAATGCGCTTTAATTGTTTCAGTCTGTATTTATATCTTAACACATTGAATTCAACAAATGCCTTTAATTATTTTAGTCGGCATTTCGACCACAACACATTGAATTCCCATGGTGGGAGCCCTATCTCTAGAGAGAGCTTTTGAAATAGAAAATGAAGCGGACTTACTCTAAGAACTTGTGACAAGGGTTAGCTAAGATAGCCTTGAAGCTATCCATTTATCAAGTTGTTTAGAGTAATTCAATATAGTCATGTCATAGTCATTTGAATGAATAATCTTCTGCATACTTGTGTGAAGGCCAACATTTTGGTTGTTTGTTTTAGAGATTCATAGTGACAAGACGATTTGTTATTGCAGTGCTTGCCAAACCCAATTTTATGACTATCACTAATGCTTATGGTTTGTATATGGTTCTTGATATACCCTCTAATTGATCTCAAGGCTTCTTCAATTGCTCGATACTTCTAGGTGATCTCAGGGATTTTTCAATTGCCTGTAATATGTCAAGGGTAAAGGTTTACTAGTTTCAAGCTAGAACTTCTAGGAAAAACATTTGTTACTTCAACAACACATTTACATGAGGTCAAGCCATGGAGATTTCTAACTTATTATATTGCATCAATAGCTTGACGTTTCAAGCTCACATGTAGAAGTTTTGGAAATATATGTAAATATCGATATGTATTTTAGATGAAAGTCAAGAATAAGGTCAAGCTGTTCCCTGTTTTGGAGCAGTTAAAGAGGGTTTTCTCTTACAGTCTGCAGTCATGAGCACACATCAACAAAGCTACTAGGAAAAAAGGAGATTTGGTCATATTTGATAGTACCCACCAATGTTTTAAGATTCGGCTGGCTCGGAACCGATTCGGCCGAGTTGGTCTGAGTCAAGGCCTCACCGGGTCAACTCGGCCAGTGAACTGGTTTGGTCGGTCGGGTTATTACCGAGCCGGTCGAGTTGTATAACAACTTGGCCGGCTCGGTAATAACTTGGCCAGCTTGACCGAGTCTGAGCCTACTCGGCCAGGTTGGATGACAGCGGCCCGTGAACTAAAAAACAATGATTTTTTTTATTTTTTTGCTTTTGGGGTACTCCAAAATTTTCACTATGATACTTTAATGGTTTTTTGTCCCTAAATAAGTTTAGTGAAATGGTTTGGTCGACCGGGTTATTACCGAGTCGGCTGAGTTGTCTAACAACTCGGCCGGCTCGGTAATAACTCGGTCAGCTCGGCCGAGTCTGAGCCTACTCGGCCGGGTTGGATAACAGCGGCCCGTGAACTAAAAAACAACGATTTTTTTTTTTTTTTTGGCTTTTGGGGGACTCCAAAGTTTTCACTATGATACTTTAATGGTTTTTTGTCCCTAAATAATTTTATCTCGTTTGATCTTGAGAGGTTTGTTTAGGTGTTATCACATATGTAGTAGAAATTCCTTAAGGGATAGCTTCATTCTTCTTCAAAACCTTCCAATAGGTTCTTTGCCCCTTTCTTAAGGAAAACCTAACTTTGTGGCCCCAACCATGACCCTCCAAAGATGAGCATCGAGCCTTGAGTTGATTCCACGTGATGCTACACCCCTTGATGAGCCACCAAATGCTAAAACACTAAACTTAAAAGCTTGGATGTTGGACTATTTGATGATATGCCAAAATGGATTGAAGATGCCCCCTAGCTCGCCTTCACCCTGTTTTGGTGGATGATGCCTTCTTCCAAAGCACAGATGAGGATGGTTATCATTGAGATGACTTAGGAGGGCTAGCACATCCCTCTTTGATGTTAATGCTTACCCTTAGGGGTGCCATGTCACTCACATGCTTGAAAAGGGTGACATAGGGTCTCTCCTAGATGACATCATGGTGGAGCATGCACCTTTTGAAGATGTACACATGCACTTTGGGACTTTCTTGGAGTGAGGAACACTCTTGGACCCTTGTAT
>APFE030893370.1:0-17006 GCA_000404065.3 Pinus taeda
TCTTTAATAGTGAGCTTGTTGAGCTCCCTATAATCCAGACACATGCGCCATGATCCATCCTTCTTGTGCACCAATACTACTAGAGAAGAGAAAGGACTTTGACTCGGTTGAATTATACCAGCCTCTATCATTTTTGAAACCATACGTTCAATTTCACTCTTTTGGGCATAGGGATATCTGTACGGCCTGATGTTTGGAGGAACACTTCCTGGAATCAGATTAATAGCATGATCATGATCACGAATAGGTGGGAGACCTTTGGGAGTCTCAAATACCTTGGAATGATTGTCCAAGACTATTTGGAGATCTAGAGAAATAGATGATTCAAATGTGGAATCATCTAGCAAACATAATTGTGCAATTACACCTTTTTGTTCCTTTTTTAGAAGCTTTGTCATACCATTAGAGCTGATTATCTTTCCCGGTTTCCTTGCAATACCTCTTAATACAACTTCCTTTCCTTCCATAGAAAATTTCATGAAAAGTTCTTGAAAATTAAAAGCTATTGTACCCAAGGATTGTAGCCATTGGACTCCTAATACAACATCAGCACCTCCCATTGAAATGGAGAGCATTGGGCTAGTCAATACATATTCTCCCATGGATAGCTTGATATTATGGCACTTTCCAGAGCAATTTATTGTTCTCCATTTTCAACCATCACTTGACACTCTGGTGCTAGATATAGGAAGCAATTCAATTCTTTTGCTACCTTACAATGAATAAAATTGTGGGTACTTCCTGAATCAATCAACACTATTACCTTTTTCTGCTTGATTTGTCCTTCTATCTTGATGGTTTGAGGAGTGGTAAATTCTAGCCAATGCATTACAAGATATGGTCGGATTCATTTCTTCTTTATCTAGGCTTTGTTCCTGGAGTATATCCTCTTCTTTTGACCTTTCTTGCTCCTTTTCTTCTTCCTCTTCATGATCTATGTAGAATAATTTCTTCTCAACACACTTATGACCTTTAGTGTATTTTCTATCACAACTGTAACAAAGCCCTTTTGCTCTTTTTCCTTCCAATTGTTGTGGTGTCAACCTTATAGGTTGTGGAAGACTAGCGGCAACAACACTTCCGTCTTTATATATGTGAGTGGTATGCTTCCTGGTTGCCATAATTTTGCTTTCCATTTTTCTTGCTAACCTGAATGCCTTCTCTAATGAATCAGGTTCCCAAAGGCGAACATCATGTTGGATATTATCCTTTAAAGACCTATGAACACATCAATCCTATGCTCCTCTGGAATATCTTTTACCCTTATGTTCAATTTTTGGAACTCCTCAATATAATCCATTATTGAACCCTTTTGTTTGAGACTTATCAATTGGCTAAAAAAAGTGTTGCTTTTTGTATCCTCAGAATGTGCTATCAATTATTCTTCCATAAAAAATTCCCAAGTGATAATTTGTTTATGAGAGCAAAGCCATTGATACCATACAAACTGATTTGGTTCCAAATATAAAGTTGCAATACGTACCTTTTGTGTGTTTTGCACATTATTGAGATCGGAAAATTGCTCCATCTGTAATATCCATGTTGCGGGATCCTTGCCATCAAATTTCCTCATATCGATTTTTGGAATATGGTGGGTCTTCGATCAAACATTAGAGTCTATGGAATCATGATTAACATTTATTTTGTTCTCATCATGAGTTTACTTTACTACCCTTTCACCCTTATTTAGTGACCCTTTCTTGTAGGAACTTATTCATATTTATCTTCAATTCTTCCATGTCTGTTTTCAAATCTATCTTCAAATCATCCATCTTAGCTTCCACGTAATTCATCTTAGCTTCTACACCTTTCTTTAAACAATCCATCTTAGATTCTGTTCCTTTTTGTGCAAGTGACAGTTGTTGCACTTGGTCTCGTAATTTTGATATATCATGCTTCATTTATTCCTCTTCTTCATGAGTCATGCTAGAGCTTTCAGGTCGCCTACTAGGTGTTTCCATTTTCTTTCTTTGGGGCATCAATTACTTTTTTCACTTTGTAGGAGCTCGATATTGCCTCTGATGTATCTCTGTAATTTTAGATCATCTAGTTCTGAAATTGCGACCAATGGTAGCCCTCTGTGTCCTCTTTCCAATGCTATCAGTCTGACGCCAATTGGATTCCCCAATGAAGAGTTATACCAAATCTCCCACAGTGACCTGATTATAGACTAATTCAGTAGAGCGAACTTGTACGACGTTCCACGAGTTATTGTTTCGACCTCTGGCTCTGAAAAATATATAGAAGAAACTATAGTCTGTCCTCTTTCTGCACCTTTTTACAAAATTTTAATCAAAGGCTTATAGAAAAAGTTATGACGATTTTCCCCAGGTCACTTGTTTGGAATGTAATTCAGGAGTCTGCAAAAAGACCAACTTCCTCAAATCATATCTCCGCAATTATAGCGAAAAATGCTCTGAAATTCGGACTCATGATTTAGCGCGATTTCTTCTCAAATGGGTTTTGTTTTCAACTTCTGAAACATCGCCAAAAAACAGTTATAGCGAAAATTCCATGATGAACTGTTTGGAGCAGCGAAATCCTAGAATCCAAACCTCTGATACCAAATGTTATGAAACCAGTTCAAGAAAAGATAGAAAAGATAGAACAACGCCTTAGAATTCAGCCTCTTTGAGGGGGAAACCTCGTTTACATTACATAAATGAACAATTCTTCGATGATGCAAATGAAAAGACCTCCTTTCTATATATAGGAGTCTAAGGGGTCATAACATAATCAGAGCCTACATAACAATAATAATGTAACGGCACAATAATAACAATAGTGGGCTTCTATGGGGCACAATAGTAATAATATGGGTACAATAGGGGCACAACGATATTAATAAGGGGTACAACTACAATAGTAATGGGGTAATCACTAGTATTATGGGGACCCAACACAGCTCTCGATCCAAGACTTATAGCATAACCATAATTAGATACCCCAGTTTATTTGTCTCCATCGAAGTCTGAATCAAAGTATCCAATCAAGATGAAGTCACCACATGTGTATACTTGAGTCCAAAGTCTTCAGTTCCCATCAAGTAATTTAGAACTCTTTTTGCAATAGACCAATGTCCCCCACAAGGCTTTTGCATAAATCTAGAGAGGATTCTAACAACAAACGAAATGTATCGTTTGGTAGTAGTCAGGTAGTTGAGACTTCCTACAAGCTATATATACTTTGTTGCATCCTCAATTTATTTTCCTTCAATGGATGTGAGCTTTAAGTTTTGTTCCATTGGAGTACTCAGAGGATTACACTCAGCCATGCCAAACATGTTCAACAGATCTCCAATGTACTTCTTTTGAGAAAGGAATATGGACTACGAATGTTGAGTTACTTCAATACCAGGATAGTAATGAACATAACCCAAATGAGTCATTTCAATACCTTTCCTCAATTCCTTCTTTATGGATGCAATGTAACTCTCATTGTTCCTTGTCATCAAAAGATCATCTACATATACGACAAGATATACAACTGTTTTTCCAACTTTCTTGACAAACAAAGTTGCATCATCAAGATCATAATGTTTGAAATTGAGTTTCATAATATGCTCCGTTAGTTTTCATACTAGGCTAACGGTGCTTGTTTGAAGCCATAAAAGGGTTTCACAAGTTTGCATACTTTATCTTCATGGCATTTCACAACAAATCCTTCAGGCTGGGACATAAAAAACTTTTTCACTTAGATCTCCATTCAAGAAAACAATTTTTACATCCATTTTATGGACTTCCCAACCATTCTAAGCTGCTAGGGAAAAGAGTGTCGTCATGGTAGCCCATTTTGCTGTGTGGGAAAAATTATCCTCAAAATCGACCCCTACTTTCTATGCAAAACACTTTTCCACAAGCCTAGATTTGTGCTTGTCAAGTGAGCCATCAAATTTATACTTTTTCTTGTAGACCCACTTGTAGCCAATTGGTTTGGCTCTCAATGGAGGATCAACCAGCTTCCAAGTGCCATTTTTTATCAAGCCATCATACTCCTTTTGCATTGCTTCTTTCCATTCATCATGAGAAGCAACTTCATTGAAGGAAGTTGGTTCAAAATATGTAGACAAATTCAATTCAAAATCATAAGAAACATTCTTATCAATAGGTGAATAAGATTCATCTACATCACCTCCATTTTGCCGGGTTGAATTTCTAGTTCATATCTTTCCAACCTCATAAGGATGAACATTTTAAAGTGTCTTTGTCAACCACTTTGGCGTACCTTTCTGAGATGGTCCAAGCTGCTCAGTTGATTGAGTTGGGACTGAATCAAGATTGAATCTCCCAATTTTGTCAATCACATCACTCAAAGTATCATCAATTGTTGGAGTTTCATGCAGGGGAGAGAGTGCTTCATAAGAAGATTGTACAAGTTAATCTAGTATATGAATCCCCCCTTTAAGATGTGGAATGTGATTATCAAATTCTTGAAATGATTTTTGCATTTGTGAATTTATCCAAGCGATCAAGTTGCAGCTCAACAACACTGTCAGTTTTGGATGATTCAAGAAACATTACAACTCTAGATACAACAAACTTTTTACTTCCTTCATCATAGAGACAATATGCTTTGGAGGTTTTTGAATACCCCAGGAAGATACACTTACGACTTCTTGCACCAAGTTTGTTTCTATGTACCTTTCGTATCAAGGAATAACATGTGAAACCAAAGACCCTGAAATGCTTTATTGAAGGAATGTGTCCATACCACATTTCATAAGTAGTCTTGTTTCTAATAGCATTAGATGGACATTTATTCTTGACATATACAACACATAGACCTACATCAACCCAAAACATCAATTTTACATTTTTGAAAAACATCATGGAGCACACAAAATCTAAGATTGTCCTATTCATTCTTTCAACTACTTTGTTCTGATGGGGATTATAAGGCACAATTGTTTGATGTTTGATCTCATGTTGGCGAAGATAGTTTTCAAATTCATTTGAAGTGTATTATTTTCCATTATTAGTGTGAATAGAGCCAATATGAGATTATGCATCATTTTCAATCCATGTATGAAAGTTCTTGAATGTTTGAAAAACATCAGATTTGTTCTTCAATAAATAAACCCAACACATTCTGGTGTAGTCATCAATAAATTTCATCATATATTTATTTCCATTTGCAGAAGGAACAGACATTGGACCACATAAATCTAAATGAATGAGTTCAATTTTTCTCCGTGCTCTCGAATGTGAATCATGAAAAGATTGTTTGTTATGCTTTCCTAGAATGAAAGTATCACATTTCTTGAGTTTCCTAGGAATTGTAGGCAAACCAGTAACACCATTTTTCTTCAACAAGCGAAGGTTGTCATAGTTCAAGTGTCCAAATCTAGCATGCCATAACAAACTTGATGGAAATTTACCTTCACCATAATGAGAATTGTATGAGAAATTTTGTGCACGAGCAGAGGTACCCTACAGCTTGAGAATCCTTTCTTCTTCTATCCATGTCATGACAAGTGAGTGGTATGATGCTTTGCTTACCTCAACCTTGCCATTAAACATGTGAATGGAGTGCCCTTGTTGGTGGTGTGGACCAAGGACAACAAGTTTCTCCTCAGTTGTGGGAGATATAAAACATGATGCAGAAGAAAGTCTGGAAGACTAGGCAATTTAAGCCTACTTGTGCCAAGCCTTGATGGCTTGAGTTTTGATTTGTCTACAAAGTATACTACTCCATAAAAATTGTCAGTAAATTCTTCAAAAAAATATTTTCTAAAAGTCATGTGGCAAGTTTCTCCTGAATCCATCAACCAATCATTTTACCAAGAAGAAAGCGAAGCATTAAATAAGTCTTCATTTACTTAAATATTAGAGTGTGCCACAACATAGTGAGCGAATTCATGTGGTTTACCTTTCTCTTTGTCATTAGTTTTACCTTTGTGTTGGTTTCTTTCCTGCTCAATTTTATCCCAAGGCAACTTGCATGTGGATACATCATGTGATCCATCTCTTTTGCAATGTATGCAATGTAAATCTGACTTTTATCCTTGAGAGTGTCTACCCCCTGCGTGTGAAATTTCTTCTTCCTCTTCCACGTCAACCACCTCTTCCTCTGGAATAATCTTGAGAAAGATTCTTCTCTCTATGTGCAAGACACACAGCCTCTTCAAAAGACTGAGGAGCTGTCTTCTTCCTAAAATATTTCTCTCTTTCAGCATTTTTTTTCACAAGGGAGTCAAAGTAATATGTTTGAGGCTTCTGTTTGCTTACAATGACTCAAGATAATTTGAGTAAGTGGGATAAAGTGCCTTGAGAAAGTCTATCAGAGAAATGTCCAGTTCAACATTAGTGACTTTGGTATCATGCATAATAGATTTTACTTCTGATGCAAGAGCAAGAAGATCATGATTTTGTAATTCAAGGCTGAACAATTTAATCATGAGTTGAACAAATTCATGTGTAGAGTGTGATTCAGAGAGTTCCTTCAATTTTTGTAAGGCTTCAAAAGCATTTGAAAATGGTGAAATATGGTGACTCACCTCTTCATTTATTGATGCTGCAAGAAATGCATAAGCCTTGCTGTTCCTATTTTCCCAAATGGCAAATTCCTTGTCTGAGGTAGGCTATTTTGGTTCTTTTTCTCCATCTCCAACACACTCCCCTTTCCACAGCTCATTAAAAATGAGAGTGTGTTTAATTTTCTTTGACCATTTTGGATAGTTCTCTTTCCTAGATAGAACTACTCTAACAATAGATATTAGTGAATGCATTCCAAAAAGAAATATATGCTTTTGATTTCCAGAAAAAACACAACCTTTCTGGATATCTTCTGTTTAGGTGGAAAAGAATTCACTATATTAATACTTTTAATGTAACATATATTCCTCCACTCACAAATATATTATATGTTGGTTTTAACATATAAACCATATAATATATATCCGAAAAAAATACCATCCAAAATTATCAGTCTATTATTGGTACCATTCAAAAATCTCAACGAATTTTAATACTACCACCATTTTCAAAGGATTTGAATGCGCTTCACACCATATACATTCACCATACCTCGAACTTTTGTCTATGGAATTGTAGTAGTGAATTTGCAACTAGTTTGAAAAATACCCCAATAGTCTTCGACGATGTGACAATGGGAGCTATGGGAGTGGAGAAGCAGTATGCAATGTTTTCCAGTAGTCTGCAAATATTGATATAATGGAGGGTCATTTTGTCTTCTACCAAACTCAAAGCATAATCATTCCAACACCATGTTCCAGGGAGAAATAGACTCAAATGCAGTTGCAGCCATAGTGTTGGCCATAACACCACACTTCCATCTACGTGAACCTTCCAGCACATATTCACAACACTTCTTGGCATCACACGACCATTCCATGCAGCAACTGGTTCCAGTCTTCACGGTAGGCAAAGCAATGCCTGAATGCAGCAAATCGACCATTCAACACTCCCATTGCATTTAGACTAGTGAATTCAATAATGCACATAATATTGCAGGGATAAGACAGAGAGATCACTAGCACAGGTGTACAGGATGCAAAGAAGGTGACATTCCTGCAAAAATATGTAGAACATGAGGGAGTTACAAAGGGAGTAAAGCTAAAATTAGAACTGGCTCTGATACCATGTTAGGCCAGGAGGTAACTCTTCAAATGAGATTATTATTCATTTAGGTTGTTCATTATTATATACATGAGGGAGTGACTGTTGAGTTTCATCTCCCAATGACTCTCCATTTTCTCTATTATTTATTTACTCTATTTACAATTGTTCACCCATTCCCTATGATTAGGTGTCAACATTGCATGCATAAACAACAAAACAAGAATAACAAACTTGAATTCTAGAAGGAATTAACCCTTTATAGTATAAATTTTGATTTAAATACATAGTTGTGTCGTGATGAACTATATTATATATAACTCATAATGTGAACCTCCTCATAGATGCCCTAATTAGTGAGCTTGGGTTGGTAGGAGAAGATGTGGGTTTCAGCTCAAATGTTAGCTTGAAGGAAAAGTTAAAGGATCAAGTAGAACCAAGGAAATAATATATGACACATTAAAAAGAGAAGTCAAGTTCGAGCATTGTGAACCACCACCTTTCTCTTTAAGATGGAAGTGAAGGAAAATATTGAACCATATCAAGGCAGCATAGATGATTTCAAATTAAATCATGGTTGCAGTAGTGAGATGTGATATTCAGAGTTTTATTTTCAATAACAGTGGCACCACTTCCACTCCATACCATAGTAGTGGCACCATTGTACATGTGGCGTAAGTAGTTTCTCCTGAATACTATAGAGACAAAAATGCACACTGTACCACTGACTAGAATCTTGAACTTTGCAAGGAAAACACTGTTGTGATGAATGCCTCTTAGTTTTCATTGTTGGCATGCTTACGCACAATGGTGCCAGATAAAGGATAATCTTCGCCGGCCTTGAAGCCGAGCCATAATATGAAAAAGTAGAGGATGGTCATTACGACTTTAGTTCTTATATCGAATGGAATACCTAATGTTATGGAGACAACAAAGTAATACCGGGAGTAGTATTGTTGGGGTCGAACTAATAAATGATATAAAATTACTCCCAACCACCTCATTTAACAACTGACAATAGCCAATCTCACAAATTATGCAAGAAGATGTTGTCTATTAGTTGGAGGATGAGAAGTCAATATTCAGCAGGCCCAAGGATTTATTGGAAGGATTCCTTTGATTACTAAGAATGTTATCCAAAATCTTAGTACTATCTTGAAATCTCAAGTGTTTGTCCTTTTCTACTAGCTTAACTTCTAGAATAATTGCCTCAACCTATTTTTCTCCTCTTGTCTTTTCCAACTGTGTTCTCAACGCAATTATTTCCTTATTAAGCCCATTTCTTTTTATTTAAATACATGAAGAATCTCCCCATATCATTTGTTTTATTTTTCAAGATCAAATTTGAGAGAGATGATTTCTGCTTCAAGTCTTTCATGATAAATGGTTCTTTCTTTAAGATCCTCATTTGTTGCATCGTCTTCATTCAATTTATTTCTTAGTGAGGTTACTTCATCCTGTAGTCTTTGACATTGCTCTTCCTTTTCCTTGTACCACTTCCTCATTTCTTCTTCAATTTAATTTCCTTTTTCCAACTGATTCTTTAACATTGAAATATCTTCTTTGTAGGTACAATCCCCTTCATCGAATAATTGAAGTGACTTTTGATGATCTCTATTCTCATTTGCGATCGTTTCAATTTCATATTCTAGGGCTATCATGCACCCACCTACAAAAGGCTACAACCTCCTCTTGTTCTCCAGCACCCATTGGAAGGGAGATTCAACCCCCTCATCTCGCTTACCTACACCCAACAGAAGGGAGCTCCAACCCCTTTTTTAGATTTACCAGCTACCACTAGAAGGAATCTTTGACTCCCCTACTGAAGGTTCCAACCATCAACACCTTTGTGGACCATGTTTCATAATATTTCATACTGGATCCACCTGACTCAACTACATCAAACTTGTATGCCACTTTTCATCATAATTTCATACTAGACCTGCTACCATCATTTAAGCCCAATACCAAATAACAAAGATGAAACCAATCACTGTATCAAATCACTCAATCACTGAACCAACTGAATCATCAAAGAAATCACATAATCTTAATCAATCAATACAACTAGATAAAACTAAACAAATATGGATCATACCAATGCACAACTACTCATCAATATACCAAGCCAAACATTGTTACCCATCATAGAAACCAACTGCTGCTATTACAAACCCTGATCAACCATATGTCAGAATATATATGCTACTCTTCTGCACCATAAATGTGTATGTACGCGCTTCTCCTTAAGAGGACCTACGTACAAATCTCAAAATATTGAACAACTGAGTCCAAATCACTATCACACTAACTCAACCACTGACTCACATACTAATCTCACCACACATCACCGAACCAAATATAGGTCATCATACAATAGCATCATCTTTAGTCAACATATCAGTCCATAAACAATTCAACCCAACGCGAACTATCAAACACATATTATCATGAGAGAGACTTCATTGAGAGACATTAACAAACATGAAAGAACTGATAAGACATCATTAGCAACTCATACTGCAAAACCCTAGTAGATGTGCATGACTCTTATAAAGCACTTTTGCGTATGTACACACTTCTCATACTTGACACCTACGTACAAATCTATCCATGCTACATAATATATACATGACTAGTCAGAACAAGATCCACATATGTACATGAATTCTAAATGGAAAATGAACTTACAAATCTGTAATCATTAAGTCATACCTTTGTTGCACAACACGACGTCTGTCAAACCCAAATATTGACATGAAAACTATTACAAACACATCATAATATCATCATCACAAATCTATCAAACCATAAACATATTATTCAATATATTGTCATTTAAGATCTATTAGATCTGATCAATCTCCATGCTCCATGGGACACACCTATTTTAGATCAAGTCATTTATAAATAATCTATCATATGCACACTTAACACTTTGATCTCCATCTCCTTATATAGTATGAGCCTTAGTGAATACCTTAGGCCAATCCCTTAGAAATGTCGATGGTATTCTTTGATGGGATCAAATACCCATTGTTGTGCTCATTACTATGGGTCAATACCATGGTAAAGACCCCTAGTATTGTCAATACCATAGTGCAAAAAATGTACATGTCTTCTTTTCATCATACTTACGTATGTATGTTAGTTTTCTTCACAGGATCCATGTATACTTTCCTAAACTTCATTTTTTGTTATCCCTCAGTCTCTAAACTAATATTCCTTTGTCCATTCTCTTTGTCATACTACGTGACTATCATGTTTACATCTTTATCAAGTAGATTTCCATCAAGGAAAACACATTATCCATAATGCCAACATGCATGTGGAATAAGCCACCATAATAATAGGGGATAAAATGAAATATTTGAGACTAATATGACAGTGGGACAACGTACGTCCCATCTCTTAATTCGATTTTTAACTCTAAATGTAATCTCCAAAATTTGAGTTAAGAGAGATATTGTCATGATATTAGTTTATGAGATAGACTCTCATCATCCAAAATAAAAACTCCTCGTTTCAAGATGGCACCCTTGTTTGCTAGAGTTTCTGCCACTGAGTTGATATTTCTTCTAATATGAAAGAATTCCACACTTTGAAATTTAGCAATTTAGAGGTTGACATTAGACAGAATTGGGATTTGAATATGCTCAGACCTCTCTTTAATTTTGACCGCTTGGTATATTACAATCATGGAGTCACCAAAGACCAATAAATGTGATTTTTTTCTTGCAATTGTGAAATCTAACGCTTGCCACAACACTAAGAGTTTGGCCTCGTTATTAGTTGAAGTCCCTAATCCCTAAGCATACTATACTCGTGCCTCCCCATATAATCCTCTCCTTAATTATTCAACAATTATTTAATAATTATTTATGACTTTTTTTTTTCTCGTTCTTATCCACCCTCATTTCTAATTTATTATTTTATTATTATACATTCTTCCAATTTATTTCAATGTTAAACTTTGAAATGTATTTAAAATTAAATTATTTATACATTAGGGAAATTTTGAGGTCTTAAATGAGCATCTTAATTAAAAGAATAAAATAATAGTTGAAATAAAAAAACAAGGCTTATGAATTTTTACAGTAAAAGAAAGAAAATACTTTTTTTTATTGTATTTTAGACTTATCTCCTTTTAGGTTCACTCAAACTTCAAGAGGAGACGCCTATTGGATGTCGAATTAAATTCCACATCCGCCACATATTTACTCTTAAAATTTGAGTAAACCTATAAGGAGATAAGTTTAAAACACAATTCTAAAGAAAAAAAGGTAGTTTTCTTCTTTTGCCTCTAAAATATGTTCCCTTGAGGATGACATCAACATCTTAAATTCTATTGGTTCTTTTAAAGTTAATTTTGTTAGTACATTTTTTGTTTTGAGGTTCATTGTTTACCTCAAGATTCCCCTAATGGACTAAACCTTCAAAAGCCCCTCTTAATTAATTTTCCTCTAATCACTGAATAACCATAATCCTCTTTAAATTGAAGTATATTTCTCTCTCTTCACCATGAATTATCAAGCTTAAGATCCTAAAGATATTGTTTGCAACATCAATTTGAACCATGAAAATCTACATTCTAAGAATTTTTGTTTCCACATCTATTACTTGTACATTATTTTTTATTAAAATTTTAGTGAAAATTATGACATCTTCTCGTTCTATCCCCAGTTTCCTCATAAGTGTATCCAATTAATATCCCCTAAATTCCTTTTGAATAATGATTTTTGGTGAATATGAATCAACCCTCATAAAAAATGTTCTAAATAATCTAGCATGCTCTCCTCCGTCTTTGGAAGCTTAAAGACATGAATGTTGCTTTGACTAACTTGGAACTTCTCTAAATATGGTCATTTAAACTCTTCTCCTTTATACTTTTATGTCTATCAACCAATTTTTTTTTGAGTGCAATTTATTGAAATTAATTTAATTTAGCTTACGTAATAATGTGTTCAAAGTTTACCGGTGAGAAGGGTAAGGCCAAAGCAAGAAAAAGCAAAATAAATAAACTGTTGCCCAAAGAGTTGGAAAACAATAAAAAAAACCCCAAAGCCAATGAAAATATAAAACATTTTCCCTACCAATTACGTCTATAACAAAGTATCAAAAAGTATCAAAGAAACACGTGATAGGTACAAGGGCATGAAAACTAGGAACATGTGAATGATATAAGGGCACTCTATCACATGAGCATGGAAGCTAACCATGAAGTCTCTTCTTACGAATGGAAAAGAGCTTGGTACGTTTGGGAAATTGGCCGTCTATACATGTTGGTTGGGGAATTTTGGCTAACTGGCCTTTAATAAATGGTTAGTTAAGGTCGAACATTTCTTTTTGGAGCAAGAGGGATGAGCGTCTTGGATCAGGTAGATCTTTGAAAAAAGTTAAGAAATCATCATTTAACCTCTATGTGAAAGGCAACCGCATATCATATGGGTCCTCAGGTTTGAGGTTTGGGCTCTCCTTATGTGAAGAACGTCAGCATATAAAATAATCTCAGTGTTAGGCTGTACAGAGAAGGTACCCTTAAGGTGCGAGATAACGCTTCCCCAGCAGTTGAAGGAACCCCTAAGACTCTGTAAAAACTCGTAGGTTTTGAAAGTGTTACACCAATACATAAGCTTCACAAGATTTAAACAATGGCCACGGTAATACTCTGTGGAAGATTGAAATTCCAAATAATAAACCTAGAACAGTCAACCTTAAAAATTTTGTAAAACCCACTATGTGTGCGGTTGAAGGCCGTGAAATAATCACAATTTAATTTAATTTTAGACAAACGTGTAAAATATTGCACCTGAGAAGGAATGGAATGGAAAATTCGGACGCTCAAAAGATTAAATGCACAGAAATCCAAGTAAATATCTGAATTATATTGGTGTTGCAGACGACTAGATTACATTATCGCTCTAACTATTCAAAAAATTTCACATTTGTTCCTATCACTTGAGATTTACCGACTATTCACTTGGCGCAGATCTGGATGTAGATTATTGGTAGTGTCCAAGCTGGACTGCTTGCTTTTCATCATTCTCGCCGGAGATTTCTTCGAGTGATTTGCGCATTGATTTAGGGATCAGGAACGTGAAAAGGAACCCCAGAGCGCTTGTTACTGCTAAGAGTAGCAGAGAAACTGTGGCTTTAATGACCGTTAGGTCACCTGCGTAGAGAAAAAAGATGGTTCCGATTACGGCTCCTGCTTTGCCCGCCGCTCTGTGTTGAAGTATTAATTTCCAACTGCCCGCAGTTATTCTGAAAACCACTTCACAAAACCGCCAGCACATTTCGCACTGCCTTTTGTAATAAGTTGTTTTTGTCAGAGGGCCTCCGAACACCCCGACTAGCTGCCACGCGTCCAGTGTACGGACAGAAAACCACCCTCTCCCAGGAAGCTAAAGTTCGTTTGTTTTGTGTGAGGTCGGTGAGAGAATTGCGTCCAATCAGGTCAACGGACAAGGATTTCATGCAACCTGTCAAAAAGTTAATTTTACTTTTACCTCACGTTCTATTTAATGTATTTAATGAATGTGTCATTAACTTAGGTAAAAACTTTATGTTTTTATACGGCATGTATGGGCGTGAATTTAAAGATAGGTATGGGTAAGTCAACCTATCATTAAATGTTTTTTGGTTTTGGTATATGTTTTTTGTTAGTCTTCATTTGAAGATGTATTGTAATTGCACACGGGAGAAGCAGGTTCACAACAACGAAAAGAATAGGGAAAAACACAGCAGTGTAAAATTGAAAAATGACTCCCGAAAGTGAATGAAATGGATTCGTTCTTACAGGTGCATGTAATGGTTTCAAAATGGGATGCCAATTTATTTTTTTTATTTTGAATATGAAAGGTGAAATCCCAAGCATTTCTAATGTAATGAAAAATTTCACACAGTGGTGAAACTTATGTAAGAAATTTTTACAACATATGTAAGAATTTCATTTTACAGTGGTAAATGAGTAAATGTAAAAGCCATTTTTACAGCAGTAAATGTGAATGTAAATTTTAGACAGCAGTGTAAAAATCATTAGTAACAGAGGCAGAGTAATTTTGTTTTTGGTGAAAAGTTTTGGTGAATCCCTCACAGTAAGAGGAAGAAATATGTATCAGAGTTTTTATTAATGAAAATAAAGGTTTTATTGGTGCGAAAAACCTTTGTCCTCAAAATTTTATTTGCTTCCCTGTGCAAGAGATCCTGAGGAGAAAAATAGAGCATTACTCTGTATTCAGTCTGTTTGTTTGTTTTTGGGATTTTACCAGAAAAATCCCCAACAGTGGTATCAGAGCTAGTCCAGGCTCTTTGATGGTGACAGAGTAGGTTCATGCTCTTTGAAGTGTCAAAGAAGCTGAAGGAAAGACCCTTGTTGCAGCATCAGTAAAGCTTCTCCAGCTGTGTGAAGTTTCAGCCAAAGGGATTCAGGTATTTCTCAATTTTTTGAGTTGTTGTTGAAGAAACAGTGAGTCATTTTAAAAACACAGTCAGGGATTTTAAAAATAGTTAAGATGGCAAGGTCAAAGAAGAAAGTGTCCAAATCCCCTAAGGTTGTGTCTCCCTCTTCTATTAAAATAGAAGACAATCTATTTGAAAGCATTCTATTTGGTGCTTCAAAGTTTGATGGGAACTTTGATATATGGGAAATAAAAATGAGGACTTTCTTAAAGTCTCAAGGGAGTGAAATTTGGGAGTCAGTGATTGATGATAGCAAAATGGATAGAGAATCTAAGGAGTACAATGCAAAAGCAGAAAAGACAATCTTGGATGGGCTGCTTGATTCTGTAAAGAAGAATCTAGGAAAATATTCATCAGCGAAGGATATATGGGACAGATTGCATGAGCTTCATGCAAAGGGAGCACTGACCATGACCATGAATCAAGAAGAAAATTCTGAACCCATCATAGAAGCTGAAAATGAGAAGGTTGACCTCATCAAGATTCAAGTGCAAGAAAGGGATGAAGAACTTGCCAAGCTTAAGAAGGAACTTGATGAAAGCAAAAGGAAGCATCATGAAGAAGTCATATTCATGACAAATCAGTTGAATACAGCAAAGAAGCAGGAAGATGCCTTGTCAAGTCAACTTGAACAAAGGCACAAGAGAGTGAACAAACTTATAGAAGAGATTGGACAATACAAGGTAGAGGTATCCTCCCTTAAGTTTGAGCTACAAGAAGCCAAGAAGCAGGCACAAGAAGCTGAGAAGAAAATGGGGAGCAGTCAAGCTAAGAATGAAGAAATCTCCAAAATGAAGTCAGATATCATCTCCCTTAAAATAGTAGCAGCTGAAGCTACTCGTAGCAAGGAAGAAACTGAGGAATAACTTGCAAAGAAGAATGATGAGTGTGAAAGATTGGAAGAAGAGATTGTCCTCCTCAGGAAGAAGGTTGAAGGGATGAACAAGATCATGAAGAGCTCTCAAGCTTTGGATGAAATGCTCAGCTATCACAGATCTCCATCTGATAAATCAGGACTTGGGTATGTAGGTGAATCCTCAAACAAGGATGAAAATGCTTTAAGCAAAGGAGATGTGAAGAAGCCAGAAAGAAATGGTGATGCTCCTAGTTCCAGCAAAGGCAAGGAGAAAAATGAAGGCTGCAATAGAAGAAATCCTGGTCCAAGTAGAAAACCAGCTCCAAGAAGAAATGTAGCTGATGGAAAAAAGGCAAGAGGCAATGGTGATCATCAAAGGATCTCAAGGCAACAAGGCTTCAGAAGTACATCAAGGAAACCTCCATCTCCCAGGTACCAAAGTTCATTTTTTGGTTATTGTTATTCTTGTTCAAACTTTGGTCATATGGCAAAAGATTGTAGAGCATTTCATGGAGATAGATGTTGTGGTCCCCGACAATCTCCAAGAAATAATTTCACAAGAAGAAATCATGAATTTTTATTCATGAACAATGTTGAATGTTTCAAGTGTCATAACATTGGGCATATGGCACGAGATTGTAACTTGACATGGACTCTTACACAAGCTAGACCCATGCAAAAGAAGAAAATTACACAAGTATGGAGAAGGAAGGAAAGGCAATCTGAAAATCCCTTGAACTCTCCAGTGGATCTAAATTCGTTTTGAGAAGAGTCTGCCAAAAGAAGACAAGCACACATTAAAGGGGAGCTTGTAATTTTTGTTGTTGAACTGTCTTAACAGTCACTCTTTGATGAAGACCTTTTATAAGGGAAAAAATATGAAGTTAAATCTGCCATAAAGCAGAGAAGAAAAAGGGGCAGCGCTCAAATGTGAAGTGCAGCAACGCAATAAGAAAAGTATGCAAAGCATGGAGACCCTCACAGCGGTGGGAAGATAGAATATAAAACAACAGTTTTTGAATTTTTTTTGTTATGGAGCACATGCATTGAAATGCATAGCAGTGGAAGGTAGTTTCCTTCTATGTAATGTGAGAGAACAAACTCACAGCAGA
>APFE030893370.1:21247-49087 GCA_000404065.3 Pinus taeda
TCCTTTTTTAGAAAGCTTTGTCAATACCCATTAGAAAACTGATTATCTTTCCTGTTTTCCTTGCAATCCCCTTAATTCAACTTCCTTTTCCTTCCATAGAAAATTTGATGAAAAGTTCTGAAAATTAAAACCTATTGTACCCAAGGATTGTAGCCATTGGACTCCTAATACAACATCAGCACCTCCCATTGGAATGGAAAGCATTGGGCTAGTCAATACATATTCTCCCATGGATAGCTTGATATTATGGCACTTTCCAGAGCAATTTATTGTTCCTCCATTTGCAATCATCACTTGACACTCCGGTGCTGGATATAGGAAGCAATTCAATTCTTTTGCTACCTTACAATGAATAAAATTGTGGGTGCTTCCTGAATCAATCAACACTATTACCTTTTTCTTCTTGATTTGTCCTTCTATCTTGATAATTTGAGGAGGGGTAATTCCCGCCAATGCATTACAATATATCGTCGAATTCATTTGTTCTTCATCTAGGCTTGGTTCCTGGAGTATATCCTCTTCTTTTGACCTTTCTTGCTCCTTTTCTTCTTCCTCTTCACAATCTATGTAGAATAATTTCTTCTCAAGACACTTATGACCTTTAGTGTATTTGCTATCACAACTGTAACAAAGCCCTTTTGCTCTTTTTTCTTCCAATTGTTGTGGTGTCAACCTTATATGTTGTGGAAGACTAGGGACAAAAACACTTCCGTCTTTATAGTTGTGAGTGGTATGCTTCTTGGTTGCCATAATTTTGCTTTCCATTTTTCTTTCTAACCTGAATGCCTTCTCTAATGAATCAGGTTCTCAAAGGCGAACATAATGTTGGATATTATCCTTTAAAGACCCTATGAACACATCAATCCTATGCTCCTCTAGCATATCTTTTACCCTTATCTTCAATTTTTGGAACTCCTAAATGTGCTCCATTATTGACTCCTTTTGTTTGAGACTTATCAATTGGCTAAGAAAAGTGTTGCTTTTTGTATCCTCATAATGTGCTATCAATTCTTCCGTAAAAATTTACCAAGTGATAAATTATTTACGAGAGTAAAGCCATTGATACCATACAAACTGATTTGGTTCCAAATATAATGTTTTCATACGTACCTTTTGTGTGTTTTGCACATTATTGAGATCAAAAAATTGCTCCATCTGTAATATCCATGTTGCAGGATCCTTGCCATCAAACTTCCTCATATCATTTTTTTGAATATGGTGGGTCTTCGATCCAACATTAGTGTCTATGAAATCATGATTAACATTTCTTTTGTTCTCATCATGAGTTTCCTTTACTACCCTTTCACCATTAGTAAGCATTTCTTGTAGAAACTTTGTTAAATCTGTCTTCAAATCTTCCATACCTTTCTTCAAATCTATCTTCAAATCATGCATCTTCGCTTCCACATCAATCATCTTAGCTTCTACGCCTTTCTTTAAACAGTCCATCTTAGCTTCTACACCTTTCTTTAAACCATCCATCTTAGAGTCTGTTCCTTTTTGTGCAAGGGACAATTGTTGCACTTGGTCTTGTAATTTTGATATATCATGTTGCATTTATTCCTCTTCTTCATGAGTTACTGATAATAATGCTCTACTATGCCCTTTGACTTCCTTCAAAATATATTTCAAACCAATCTTAAGCAAAAATTTAAAAGAATCTACACACTTTTTTTTACTTTGTAGCAGCTCGATATTTCCTCTGATGTATCTCTGTACATTCAAATCATCCAATTCTAAAATTGTGACCTGTGTTAGCCCTCTATGTCCTCTTTCCGATGCCCCTAGTCTGATCCAAATTGGATTCTCCAAGGAAGAGTTATGCGAAATCTCCCACGGTGACCTGATTATAGACTAGCTCAGTAGAGCGAACTTGTACGACGTGCCACGAGTCACTGTTTCAACCTTTAGCTCTGAAAAATATATAGAAGAAACTACATTCTGTCCCCTTTCTGTAGCTTCTTACAAAATTTCAATCCAATGCTCAGAGAAAAAGTTATGACGATTTTCCCCAAGTCACCTATTTGCAATGTAATTCAGGACTCTGCAAAAAGACCAACTTCCTCAGATCATATCTCCGCAAATATAGTGCAAAAATCTATGAAACTCGGACCCGAGATTTAGCGCGATGTCTTCTCAAATGGGTTTTGTTTTCAACTTCTAAAACGTCACAGAAAAAAATTATATCAAAAATGCCACGATGACTTGTTTGGAGCAGCGAAACCCTATAATCCAAAGCTCTGATACCAAATGTTATGAAACCAGCTCAAGAAAAGATAGAAACGATAGATCAACGCCTTAGAATTCAGCCTCTTCGAGGGGGCAACCTCCTTTACATTACATAAATGAACAATTCTTGGATGATTCAAATGACAAAACCTCCTTTCTATATATAGGAGTCTAAGGAGTCACAATATAACCCAGTTGACCTAATATAATAATATAAATCCACAAAAATAACAATAGAGGGATTCTATGGGGCACAGTAATAACAATATGGGGGCAATAGGGGCACAAAAATATTAATAAGGGGTACAACTACAATAGTAATGGGGTAATCACTTAGTATTATAGGGACCCAACACATACAATCACACAGTCTCCAAACGAAGCAAGAAACCTTTGGAGGCTGAAACAGGTATTTTAGGAGGAGGGAATCAGAATAACAGAGGTACATAGGAATAGGAAAATGAGTGGGAAGAAATCAGAAGAGAAAAAATAATAGAAGGAGAAAACCAGAAAGCAGACACCAGAAATCGAATTGGACCGTGTAAGCCTAGGACTAGTATCACACCCAGGGTGGTGTTAAGTGATCCAGCGCTGCAGGCACATAGGGAACACATGGTGACTTACGCAATTATTTGTAAATTCATGGGGTTATGGCCAACAGAGAAAGATTTACAGGCTTGGATAAGGAATCACTGGAAACCTAAAGGGGATATAGACCTACACCTAGGTTCAAAGGGTTTCTTCATTGTAGTTTTCACTAACATAGAGGATAAAGATAGGGTGTTTGAAGGAGGGCCTTACTTCTATGTTGCGGTACACCTCTATATACGGCCTTGGGTGATGATTTTTGTCCCGGAGCACGAGACTTTCACCTCGGTCTTGGTTTGGGTAAGGCTCTACTCCTTACTATTGGATTATTGGCAGCCAAAATCATTAACAGCAATAGGAAACAAGATAGGGCATTTTGTAAAAATATCAGAGGCCACTAGGCAGGGAAAGTATACATCCTTTGCTTGCATTTGCATAGAGATGGATCTCTCAGGAGCTCTACCGGATGACGTAATCCTGAAAGTTTTTTATGAAGAATGGGTACAAACAGTGGATTATGAGAATTTTCCTTTCAGATGCCATGAACATGGGCATCTATTCATGGATTTCCCCTTCATCAAAACAGAGAGAAAAACTAAAGCCACCTCAGGGAAAGAAATTGATGGCTTTAACAAAGTGGGAAATAGAGGTAAAGGAGGGAAAAAGTCTAAAAAAAAATCAATGAGTTAAAACAGATAAATCAAAATAGGTACAAGGTACTAGAAGAATAAAAGGAACCAGATAATGCAAGTCAAGCTCTGGAAGGCAACATTGGGGAGAAGGAAAAGGAAGAAAGCATGGAGGATACACATGACAATAACCAACAAAAGGAGGACCTGTTGAATACCATGGACCTCGATAGGGACCAAGAGATGACCCGAGCGAGGTGGAAACTGAGGATCATGAACTGCAGGATATTCTTGATAGGGAGCATCTAGATTTGGAAAATTCCTGGAGCAACGAAACACCAAAGGAATGGATTCGCTACCACAAGAGGAGTTCAATAGAGTGAAACAGTTGTTTCTATGGAGAACTTAGGCAAAAGGGTTGGGAGTCAAAATAAACCATGATAATCAGGATAACAAAGGGGTGAAAACTCTAAAGGAAACATCGAGACTAGCCCCACGGAACCAAGGCAAGAAAAGGGGTAGGAAAAGACAGAATGAGCTATTGATTGAATGTGGAAAACTGATGATAGATTTAGGTAAGATGAAAGACCTTACTAGTTACTCATTTACAAATATGTCTTAATGAAGCTCGCAACATGGAATATTAGGGGTCTAGGAAGTAAAAGGAAACAAAGGAATCTTAGCAACAGAATGAAAGAGGAAAAACCAGATATGATTTTCATCCAGGAAAGTAAATGTTTGGTAGAAAAAATAACGAAAATACACAACAAATTGATAAGTAGGTATGAATATCTAGAAGTAAAAGCAGACAAAACAGTTGGGGGTATTCTCACACTTTGGAACCCTCAGAAACTAGGTATTATGGATGTTGAGGCATCTAGGAACTACTTATCAGTGGTTATTCAACCTTTGGGGGACAAGGAATTCTATTTAATCACAAATGTCTATGGCCCTCAGACGCCTGAAGAGAAGCTTAGAATGCTTACTTCACTTCAGGATATAAGAGATAGACATTTAGGTGTCCAATGGATTCTGGGTGGGGACTTTAACATGATCAGGTCCCTGTCGAAAAAAAAAGGTGGAACCCGATTACTTGGAAGAGAGTCCATAGAATTTCAAAATTTAATAAACAATATGAGGTTAGTAGATACAGAGACAAGTAATGGCATCTTTACCTAGAATAACAAAAGGGGAGGAGAGTCTTAGGTGGCATCAAAGCTTGACAAATTCATTCTCTCTAAGGACCTTATTCTCACAGGCCTGGAAATGTCAGCGATGATACTCCCTTTTGGTGGTTCGGATCATTGGCCTGTACAGCTTGAAGTGTCCTTTAAAAATATCTGGCTCACCCATCTGGAATTTAGAAGCAATATAGAAATTGGTGGAAAGAGGATATACAAGTTCAGGGTATGAAAATGTTCCTCTTGCATAAAAGATTGAAACATGTCAAAATCAGGCTTAAAGATTGGAATAAGAATGAGTTTGGCAACATTTTTGAAGCCAAAAAAGTAGTTGAAAGGAAACTATAGGAAATTAATCAGATCCTCATCACGAATGGCTTCAACAAAGGAAGAAAGGAACAAGCCAACAACCATCAACAAGAATGGGAGGAATTATGCAAACATGAGGAGATATTCTGGAAACAGAAATCGAGAGTACAATGGTTAAAAGAAGGGGAAAGGAACACGAGGTTTTTTCAAAAATCAACCATGGAGCACAGGTCCCATAACAGGATCTCAAAAATCAAGGATTCAAATGGAAATCAACTCAATACCCACAGAGATATAGAAGTTATGCTAGTTCAACATTTCCAAGGCATAGCAGAGGAACCTCTCTTAGATAGATCACAATTCATCAATGACTTCACTAAGCAAATTCCTAAGCTTGTGACAAGAAATGATAACTATAATCTAAACAGGCCTGTGAATGAAGAGGAGGTCGGTGAAGTCATCAAAGATATGCAAAATGGAAAGGCGCCAAGTTTTGATGGTTTCGATGTTGACTTATTTAAAGCATGTTGGGGCATAGTCAAGCAGGACATACTTGATGTGGTGGAGGACTCCAGGAAAAATAGAATTTTTTTGAAGGCGCTCAACACATATTTCTTATCCTTAATTCCAAAACAGGATAATGCTATGACACCAGACAAATTCAGACCAATAGCATTATGCAATTTGGTGTATAACATTATCTCCAAAATAATTGCCAACAAGCTTAAAACCCTTCTAACAACTGTTGTTTCTGAGGAGAAAACTGGGTATGTGGAAGGCACACAAATTCTCAACAATATCATTCAAGATCATGAGGTGTTCACTCTCTTACAAGAAATAGGCAGGCAGGAATGATTATGCAACTTGACCTAGAAAAAGCTTATGATAAGCTAAATTGGGCCTACATAAGGAAAGTTCTTTTAGATTATCGCTTTGACCATAACTGAGTAAGATGGGTAATGGCCCTTGTTACTACCTCTAGTTTTTCAATCCTGTTAAATGGTTCACCATCCAAGACCTTTAATCCATCGAGAGGTCTCAGGCAAGGAGATCCCCTCTCTCCCTTCCTCTTCATACTCATGATGGAAGGACTAGGCCTAGCTATTAAGGCGGCCAAAGCTAAAGGCAAAATCTAGGGTCTCATATTAACCGGGAATGGTAATGCTTTAACCCATCAACAATTTATGGATGACATATGCTACAGGGCATACCTACAGTTAAAGAAGCTCTAGCCTACAAACAAATCCTAAAATACTTTGGAATGGTGATAGGCACCGAGGTAAGCCTCTCCAAATCAATTTTTTTCTTTTTCAACACTAATATTGCTATTCAAAGAAATATATCCAGAATTCTAGGCTTTCAAAGAGAAATGCTACCCTCCAAATATTTGGGAGTACCACTAACAGACAAACCTCTAAGCAAGACAATCTAGGAGCCTGTGATTAATAAGCTACAGGACAAAACTCAGAAATGGACAAGTAGTTCTTTGAACTTAGCAGGAAGGCTAGTGCTCACAAAACCTATCCTTCAAACTATCCCCATATATATGCTTTCAGCCCTTCCAGCTCCTAAAGGAGTCTTGCAACTTTGTAGAAATATCCAAAGAGATTTTCTTCGGGGTAAAGGTGAAGAGAAGAAAAAATGGGCCTTGGTAACCTGGGAAAAGATATGCAAACCTAAGACACATGGAGGTTTGCGATTGGATGATCCTGAGGTACTAAACAAAGTTTTGGGGGAAAAATTATGGTGGAGATGGCTAAAAGACTCAGCTTCCCATTGGGCACAAATTTGGAAACAGAAATATGCAAACAATTGGCAAGACAAGGATCACATTAGAATTTTTGGGATTATCAAAGGCTCCGACGTCTGGAACAAGGCTTAGGAGAATAGGAACATTGTTCAGAAACATAGTTTCTGGCAAATTAGAGATGGAAACCTTGCCTAGTTTTGGGAAGATAAGTGGCAACAGGAACCTAAGTTGTTAAGAGAAGAATTTTTATATCTCAAGAACGATATAGACAATAAAGGGTTACTCATAGCAAATGATTTTTGGGATCAGGAAAACAGTGGAGGAAAATGGAGGATATGGAAGAAACTGGTTAGGCAGAAGCTCTAACAGACATCCGGGTACAAAGGAAGATCCTGGTATCAATAGATTCTGACCAGCTGAGATGGGTCCATAACAATGAAGGCACCTTTAACCTTAAAGAAGCTAAACGTATAACCCTTGGACTTGACTTCACAATCCCTGATCGGGTTTGGAAGGACCTATGGCAGAACCAAGGCTGGATGAAGATCAAACTATTCGTGTGGCTAGTGCAACATAAGAAAATTCTCACCTTGGACAACCTACGGAAAAGAGGGGTTTCCGGTCTTTCTAAGTGCCAACAATGTGAATCACAAGAAGAAACTATGGAGCATCTTCTCAACCTTTATCCTTTTACTTCCACATTGTGGAATGGGATTGCTTCAATATTTAGACAAACAGACAGGGACATGGGTAGTATAACCAACATCTTAAAGAAATGGAGGAAAATTTTCTCTGATTATGATACAGTCAACAAAGCATGGGCTTTAGCTCCAGGCTTCCTTATCTGGGATGTCTGGAAAGAACGCAACAATAGTATTTTCAATAACAAGAAAGGTTCTTCCCAGTGCATCATGGATCTGATTTTAAAACAAATCAAGGAGACGATGGGAACCCTCATCAAAAAGCCCCCTGAGAATAACCCTTTAGATATTGATGTTGAAATATTACTAAAGCTGGGTCTGCAGGGGCTCATTCCTCAGGGTAATATCAAAAAGTGGAATCAAATTTCTCCTGAAAAAGACTTCTGGTATCCTGCCCCTCAAGGTTTTAGGAAATGCAACATTGATGGGGCCTCAAAAGGAAACCCGAGCATGGCTAGTTATGGTGGAGTGATAAGGGATGAGAAGGGATGTATAGAAATCATTTTCCATAGTAATATGGGGAAAGCCCAATATGGCAGAGCTCATGGCCCTTGAGCATTGCTTAGAAATCCTAAAAGACTCAAATATTCATAACATTATAATAGAGGCAGACTTTGAATTGGTTATCAAATCGGTTAAGAATATTAGCTATGGCTCTACTCCGGAAAAGGTTTCGAGTCATTGGAGGCTTCTTCAAGTTTATCACAGAATCCAATCCCATTTGCAGAACATGAGAACCCTACAATTCATGTATATGCGCTGAACAACCAATAAATTAGCGGACATTTTAGCCAATGAAGGAGCACTCTGTGCCAAAAACAACAATAAATATAACTGGATAGAGGTCCCCTAGGGCAGATTGAAGGATGTGTGTCTCAAATAGGTGAATGAGGACCGTGAGCTCTACCAGAATAGGGGATCCTGACGGGTTGCAGATTTGGGGAAAGAGTGGATGTCAATCTACATGAAGGAACAAACCAGGTTCTCAAATGAAAAGAATATTCTCTCATTTGATCGGAATTGTGGCATAGAACTCCACAAACCTAGAACTCTCGAACGAGTGGGGACTGATAGCACTAGGTTTGTAGGGAGCTTGGGCAAAGAGCGAGCAGTTAGGAAAAATAATAACATTCTTATCAATGCTGAATGGCAATTTACTCAAGTGGGTCTTGCAGTCGGTTGGTTGGCATGGGGTAAAGCAAACTGCGGAAAAAGAATGTGGCTACAGTTAGAGTGGTTTTTGGGAGCCCTCAAAACCCAAAGAAATTTTATAGGATTGCGCTCGATGCCACTAACCGATCAACACGTGGCTCACGAAGGAGAGAGAATACTGCCTTTATCAAGCGGGTAAGCATCATTCTTCTTTTCCGCCCAATATTCTTTATAACTGTCGGATATAATAGAATCAGATCAACGACTATGGGTGTTTGTGCAAGTTGGTGGATTTGGGTTATCTTCCTTGCTAGTTTCTCCTCAAGGATGGGTTCGGAAGAACTTTTGCAGACTACTTGCTCAATGGTTACCTCCTGGAGGACTTGATTTTTTGTTAATATGGTCTTTATTTCTTCGTCGGGTCCGCTTTTTGTCTTTTTGAGGTCTCTTTTCTCCTTTCCGTCTTTAATCCTCTTCCTT
This sequence comes from Pinus taeda, assembly GCA_000404065.3. Lineage (NCBI taxonomy): Eukaryota > Viridiplantae > Streptophyta > Pinopsida > Pinales > Pinaceae > Pinus > Pinus taeda. Next base: position 30,267 of record APFE030893370.1, read on the forward strand.
TTGAGCTCGGATGTTGGTTCGAAAGGTTTAGGCGGTGTGTTGTGTTGGGTGGGCTCAATACCCATTGCTTAGGGTGATAGTTGCTCTAGGGCACTCCTCTCCTCTGACTTTGTTGTATCTTATGTAACCTATTTTTAGCTTTAAATGAATAGAAGGACTAACTCTTGCTTCAGCAAAAAAAGAAAAGAGAGTTACTATACCAAGAATAATTTTTTTTTAATGTTAAATGTATAGCGATTTTAAAATCTTAGCCTAAGACAACTAGAGAGATTGCAAAAAAAATTAAAAATCAACTATCAAATTGCATTGCTAGGCAAGCATCAACACGAACCCTGCATATATATATTATATTATATTATATATATATATATTATTATATATATAATTATATATTATTATATTATATATTAATATAAGAATATATAAGAAAACAAAAACTCAAATTATTGAAAAGAAACGATAAAAAGACACAAAAATACAAAGAAAACGAAAATTCAATTATTGAAAAAGGCAACAAAAAAAGCAATTAAACAAAAAAACCATGACAAAAAAAACCAATATAAAAAATATATATTAATGACATTAAAAAATTTATAAATGTAAAAAATTAACCTACCATGCTAAAAAATAAAAAAAAGGGAGTAAAATAAAATAAAAACCAAATTAAAAAAACAAATAAATAAACAAAATAAAATACAACATTAAAAAAAATTAAAAACTTAGAAAAAAAATCCACGGCGACACGAGGACCAACTAGCCCGCGGTGGCAAGGGGATGATTCATGACAAAAAATAAGTTAATTTTCATAAAAAAAAAAAAAATATATATTATATATTATTATATATTTATATATTTATATATATATATATTATATTTTTTATATAGTTAATATATATATATTATATATAATTTAAAAGTAAAAACATCATTTTAAAGAAAAATTTAAAACTACCAATAAATACTCTATATATATATCAAATTGAGAATTTTTGAAACAAATTATAATATTATAAAAATTTAAATTAAAAATATTTAATAAAGTAACAAAATATTTAAATTTAAATTAGAAAAATATACACAACAATTTAAAATCAAAATTAAAAAAAAATATTTAAATTTAAAATAAAAAATAAAAAAAAAATTTAAAAAGCAACAAAAATATTTTAAAAAACAATAGTTTTTTTAAAATTACCCCCCTCCTGCCTTGCTTTGTTCAACCCGCACTGTGTCCCTCCTTTCTCCACCCCACTCGCTCACCCTTCCCTCCCACCCCAGCCTCCTTTCTCTCCCTTCCTTCCCTCCTCCCCTCCCTACGCCACCCGCTCCCTCCCCTCAGCCCTTCCATCTCCCATCTTGCTCCTCCTCTTTAATCCCCGCCCCCCTTCCCCTCCCTCACCCCACGACCCTCCCTGTAATGACCTACAGTTCCTGGGTGCGGGGGCAGACAATGCGTGCAGGCGGGTAGGCCTAAACGGACATGGGTAGGCTGAACAAACTGTGGTTCGGTGCGATGTGCGAGCTCTTCCTTGAAGTGCAATGGATTATGTGCATGATAGAAGGGTGGGCGAGCGTGTTTATATGGTGCGAAGCATGTGCGAACATGTATGGAGGCCGACCTTTGAACGTGGGCAAGCCAACATGCGTTTGAAGGCTTTGCGATGGCGTGTGGAGTGTTGGGCGAGTCAGATGAGCAACCAGACTTCGCCCCACATTGGGTATAAGTTAGAAGAGCGTTGGCTCTCATTTGACATCGATCATTCATTGATCATCTTCTCTAGACGCAGTACTTGGACGCAGTGCGAAGGCAGGGGCGGAAGTGCGAGTTGGAGGAGTCGCCGTGCAGGGCTGCACGACGGGTGACCCGGGCAGGCGCCTGTGCAGAGCTGCACGACGGGCGACTTGGGTGAGGGCGTTAGTGCAGGGCTGCACAACGAGCGACCTGGGCGGGCGTGCGGGTGACCGTGAGGGCGTCCGGGTAGACGTGCACGACAGGCAGCTGGGTGAGGGCGTCCGTGCATGCGTGCACGACGGGCGGCCCGAGTAGGGCATCCACCGAATGAAGAGTTGGTCGACACTGTGAGGGCATGCGGATGTGCAGTCGGGTGTGGGTGCACCGTGCATGACGGTGCGGTGGAGACGAAGGTTGGAACCGGAGGTCATAGAGTTGGGCAGGTGGTACTACGTGTTGTTTCACATGATTTGGGTAGTTGCCAAGGGTTAGCAAGTGGGACTGCGTGTGGGCAGGTATACACGGTTTGGGCGTTTGATGACCAACGAAGTGCGAGCTGGGTGAAAACGTGCAACAAGGCAAACGACGGGTTGGTGAGTCGTGCGGAGGTGCCGACGAGCTAGGCAACCGAGTTTGCCGAAGTTGGAAATTTGGCTAAGTATAAATTTGGGGTTTCCCAAGGACTTAGCCTATACTTTGTAAAAATGAAGATTGTATAAAATATTGATATCAGGTAGACTCATATTGCAGGGAATTGCCCCTCCCTTTATACTGTTGTGCATTTCTCTTGTATAATGTTGTTGATAATGAATGTGTATGGGTGTTCATTGGTATAAAGGCACATTAATAATACTTGGTAATGAAAATAAAACTAAGTATGGAATGTTAAGGCGTAGTCTATAATCGTAAGTATTGGTTAAAAGAAAATGGTTGGTAGTTCCGCACCTCACCTAGCACGGTTGGAAGACTACCGTAGGCTTGGGGGCGTGACAGATGGTATTGGAGCTCGGTTGGAGCTGGTCAGAGAAAGGTTGCTCGTGATGAAGTGACAGTGGAAGCAGGTACTTGCGGATGAAGGGAGCTGATTTCACATACAAGTGGAACAAGGGCTGGTTCATGGTTGTAGGGAACTTGGTGAAGCTACTGAAATAGGTTTAGCAGGGGTGAAGCTTAGTGCTTGGGCCAAGCTGAACGACAACACATGGCAAGTTTGGAAGAATGCGAAGGGAAGCTCTTGCTTACCTTATGCAGGTTGAAGCGGATGAAAGAGGAGAATCCCCAGATTCGAGAGAAGCTTGCAGTCTTGGAAAACAATGTTGAAGACGAACTTCTTCAACTTGGATGGACAATGGAGCAAGATGAAGTTGCAGATTGTACTGACAAGGAAGAGGAAGCCGTGAAAGTTGAAGATGTTGCAAACATGACCATGATGGAGAATGAGCTTGAGATTGATCAAGTTGGACTAGGATCGTGCAGTTTGCAGACATGGATGGATGAGGATACTCACATGGAGGAACCTCATGATAATGTTGTAAGTACTATTGATACTTGTGTTTCACTTGAGCATTTGGTAGATGGACCATATGCAAGGAAGGGCAAAAGCAATTTGCCAATGCTAGGGAGCATCTTACCATGGATGACTATGATGAGACCTTGTATGGAGAAGCAAGGATTGTTGATTGTTGCAGGACTTGTTGGGGTTGTTTATGACCTTATGGTAGAAGGTACAAAGGCCCGTGACAAGGAAGGAACATGATGATCATTGCGGATGAATGGGTCATGCTTTAGTCACATTGGCTAAGTGCCCAACGTGACTCATGGATAGATTGAAGGGCACACACTTGGGTGGACTTCTCATGGCCGAGACCAAGAGAAAGTCTTGGTGGAACCTTCAGTGGGGGAGCTATGATGGGAGGAACTCATGATGAAGATATGGTTGGGTGACTGAGTTCACTAGACCGAAGATTGCAGCTTGGATTAAGGTGACCGATTATTGTGATGGGTCTACTTGGTTGGACTACATGGGCAACTTAGTCATGGATATTAGGTTGGAGACATGGAGCATGGCAGTTTTATGCAGGGACATTATGTGGAAGCACTTGTAGAGGTGTCACTTATGGGCATCCAATGAGGAGTGCCAAGGCAGGGATGTTGTGCAGGTGGATTTGCTGGTGTGACATGGAGGTGTTTTACTTACGAGCCAATGGAGGGGTTGTGCACTCTTGTACAACAAGGCCATGGACTTGGATGGAGTTGTGGGCAGAATATGGAGCATTCCTACTACATGGAGAGCTGAGGCATCTTGCAGAGACCTTTTGGGCCGAGACTTGTATGCTTGCTGAGATGTTGGTTGGGGATGGCTTATGGAACTCATGATGACATGAGATTGTTGTGACTTTTGGAGACTTCATGTATGGTGGACTTAGAGGATCTGATGCATTGAGGAGTTGAGGCCAGAGACTTTGATGCAGGATGGGGTGCATACTTTCAATTACATGTATGGGAATGGCTTGAAAGAGTGACTTGATGTGGAGGATTGATATGAGACACTTTGAAGTGATGGAGTTACAATGATGATGATGCCTTGGTGGCAACACTTCGACATGGGTTGAGCCGAGACTCAAATACTTTTGACACATGGGAGTTGATTGATCTATGATCATGGGCAGCACATGGATATATGAGACAGGTGTATACTTGTTTCTATGACAGACTTGAGGGATGACACATTGCAGATATGATGGAGGTTGCTTCATGGACTTGGATGTGGCACACCGAGAGTTAGATATTGATGAGTTGGTCTCTTCATATTGAGGAGGCACACATATGGATGATGTTGGGATAGATGTGGCTGATTTCATGCAGCACATTCACACCAAACATCATGGACAACATGTTGTAGATGAGAGGAGGGCTACTTCATGGACCTGAGCATGGCTTACACTTATATGGAGATGGATTCTTGATCGAGTTGAGGATGTGACGGGGTGTTCTGAGAAACGATTGATGGTGGCATGAGGATGTGCATTCTCATGGTTTGAGCGTGACAGTTGGACTGGCCATCCGACTAGGTCAAACATGGGGACTAGTAGTGTGCAGAGATGTGTTAGAATTTGTTGGAGTATCATGGCAGCAGTTCACATGGGATGACACATGATGAGGTCGACATGATGTTTTAGTGGGCATGTAGCTTGAGATGGAGGGGCCAACCTTCCACGATGGTCAGCAGCATGTGGAGATTGTGACAGGGTGGTCGATGGTCATGGATTGAGATGATTTCCGATAGATGACATACCGATGGGGTGTATACCTTGGTATGGATGATCTTGGTGACAGATGGTTGCCAGGATGGTATGTTGTCGGGGACGACAACGATTTCAGGTGGAGGAGGATGTAACGACCTGTAGTTCCTGGGCATGCAGGCGAACAGTGCGTGTGCGCGGGTAGGCCTGAACGGACACGGGTAGGCTGAATGAACTGCGGTTCGGTGCGATGTGCGAGCTCTTCCTTGATGTGCGATGGATTATGCGCATGATAGAAGGGTGGGCGAGCATGTTTATATGGTGCGGAGCATGTGCGAACATGTATGGAGGTTGACCTTTGAATGTGGGCAAGCTAACATGCGTTTGAAGGCTTTGCGATGGCGTGTGGAGTGTTGGGCGAGTCGGCTGGGCAGCCAGACTTCGCCTCACGTTGGGTATAAGTTAGAAGATCATTGGCTCTCATTTGACATCGATCATTCATCGATCATCTTCTCTAGACGCAGTACTTGGACGCAGTGCGAAGGCAGGGGCGAAAGTGCGACTTGGAGGAGTCGTTGTGCAGGGCTGCACGATGGGTGACCTGGGCGGGCACTCGTGCAGAGCTACACGACGGGCAACCTGGGTGAGGGCGTTCGTGCAGGGCTACACGACAGGCGACCTAGGCGGGTGTGCGGGTCACGTGAGGGCATCTGGGTAGAAGTGCACGACGGGCAGCCGAGTGAGGGCGTCCGCCGAACGAAGAGTTGGTCAACACGGTCGGGTGTGGGCGCGTCGTGCACGATGGTGCGGTGGAGACAAATGATGGAACCGGAGGTCGTAAAGTTGGGCAAGCAGTACTACATGTTGTTTCACACGATTTGGGTGGTTGCCAAGGGTTGGCAAGTGGGACTGCATGTGGGCAAGTATACACAGTTTTGGCATTTGATGACCAACGAAGTGCGAGTCGGGTGAAAACGTACGACAAGGCGAACGACAGGTTGGTGAGTCGTACGGCAACCATGCGGAGGTGCTGACAAGCTGGGAAACCGAGTTTTCCGAAGTTGGAGATTTGGCTAAGTATAAATTTGGGGTTTCCCAAGGACTTAGCCTATATTTTGTAAAAATGAAGATTGTATAAAATATTGATATCGGGCAGACTCATATTGTAGGGAGTTGCCCCTCCCTTTATAATGTTCTGCATTTCTCTTGTATAATGTTGTTGATAATGAATGTGTATGGGTGTTCATTGGTATAAAGGCACATTAATAATACTTGGTAACGAAAATAAAACTAAGTATGGAATGTTAAGGCATAGTCTATAATCGTAAGTATTGGTGAAAAGAAAACAGTTGGTAGTGCCGCACCTCGCCTAGCATGGTTGGAAGACTACCGTAGGCTTGGGGGCGTGACACTCCCCATCCAGCCCTCCTCACTCGCCCGAGCCCCTAGCGTGCGGCCAAGAGGTTGTAGACTAGGGGCCTAGGCAAGCGGGGAGGGTCGTGGGGTGAGGGAGGGGGAGGGAGAGCGAGGGAAGGGGGAGGGGGGTAGGGGAAGGAGGTAGGGAGGGGGAGGAGGGGAGGGGTGGGGGGAGGGAGCGGGTGAGATGCGGAGGGAGGAGGGGGTAGGGGAGGAGGGGTCGGTTGAGGAGGAGCAGGTGAGATGTGGAGGGGAGGAGGGGAGGGGAGGGGGTGGATGGGATAGGGTCGGGAGGGGAGCCAGAAGCGGGGGGTAAGAGGAGAGGGAGCGTTGGCGGTTGGGGCAGAGCGAGGGGTAATGATTTTAAATATCTCTTATTTTTTTGTTTTTAATTTTTTTGTTTTTTAATTTGTTTTTGAATTATTAATTTATTTGTATTTTTAATGTTCTGTTTTGTTTAGTTTTTTTTTTCAAAAATAATTCTAAATTTTTTATTTTTTTTTATTTTTTAATTTTTTTTATTAAATTATTTATTTTAAATATTTTTTAATTTTTATATTTTTTTTTGGTAATTATTTGATTTTTTTCTAATGAGTTTTTGTTTTTTTAACTTAAAAAATATTTTTAGGATTTTTTTAGTTTTAATTTATTTTCTTTTATATTATTTTTTTTTTTTTTTTAAAAAAATCATTTTTTATTTATTTATTTTTTGTTGTTTTTCCAAAATTTTTATGCAATTTTCCTATTTTTAATGAGTCAATTTGGTTTATATAATATATATATAGCTTTTTGGTCTTTTTTTCTTTTCGTTTTTTATATATATTTTTATTTGATTTTTTCTGGTGTTTTTTATTTTTATTTTTATGTTTTATTACTAACATGAAAATCACTAACATTTCAAAAAAAAATCCACACTTAATTCATTAGAAAATTTAAAGTGTAAAATCTAAGCCGTCTAAACAAAAAGGGTTGATGCTCATCAACACTTCTCAAAATCAAGATGAAAATCACTAACAAAAAAAAAATGTTCACACTTGATACATAAAAAATTAAAGTGTCAAAAATAAGCCCTCTTAAAAATGTGTTGATGCTGCATCAACACTTTTCAAAATCGGCATGAAAATCATTAACATTTAAAAAAATGTGTTGATGTTGCATCAACACTTTTCAAAATCAGCATGAAAATCACTAACATTTAAAAAAATTGTTCATACTCGATACATGAAAAAATTTAAAGTGGCAAAAATATGCTCCAAAAAAAAGGGTGTATTTTGAATCACCATTTTTCAAAATCGAGTGATTTTTTGCTACCTCAAAAAAATGGGTACTAGGTCATTTTTTTATTTGATCAGTAACTATGTTCATCCTACTAATACAATGTTGTGACATTTTTGTTGTGATAGTTTTGTGAATCCAATACTGTTATGACACCACCCTATTAATACAGTGCTACAACCATTTTTTTGTTACAATGTTGTGAATCCATTGTTACTGGAACATTTCTTTGCTGATATAGTGTTGTGACATCATTGCTATTACAATATCATGACTCCAATATCCCTATGACAATGCCTTGTAGATAAAATGTTTTGACATTACTGTTGTTACAATGATATGACTTCACTGTTGTTGCAACACCACCCTATTGATATAGTGCTACAACACCATATTGTTGTTATAGTGTTGCAAGTCTACTGAAATACTACATATTCATGACTTGTAGCAATTCCATGTGCCTCAAGGGACTTCATCGTGAATTGGTGGACCACTTATGCAAAGAAGTAATGATTAGCCAGGGAATCAAATGAGGAAATAATGATTAGTTGTGGATCTTAACCATCATGATTATTCAATATATGGAGTGATGATTGGACTAGAAAATGACTACATTAGAGAAATTTTGAGGTCTTAAATGGGCCTCCTAAGGATTATTATAAAATAACAGTGGAAATAATAAAATAATATTAGCATACATCATCAAATTTTAGAGAGAGAAAAAAAACAAAAAACAAAACTTTTTCAACTCGTATTTTCAACTTATCTCCCTATGGTTTAACTCAATTTTCAAGCAAGAGCACTCTATCAATGCAAAATTTAATTCCTCATACAAGGAGTTCTCATGTTGCATACTTTTGATGGATCCTACTACACAAAAAATGAGAAATACATGAGAAAACATGATTGCAACCACATTTTCCATCTATTTCTCATTTTTTGTGTAGAAGGATCCATCGAAAGTATATAACGTTGGTACTCCTTGGATGAGTAATCAAATTCTGCATCCAATGAGTGATCCTAAACCGTAGGGAGATAAGTTGAAAAAGTAGTTTTTATTTATTTTTTATTTTTTATTTTTAAATCTCTATACTTTTTACTCCAAAAATAGTGAATCATACCCCATGGTTGAAATCATCATCTTGAATCATATTGGTTATTACAAATTTGTTTTTTGTTATACATTTTTGTTTTGAGGCCAATTTTAGGCCTCAAAATTTCTCTAATGAGGAATCCAAACCATTATTAGAGATTCAATTAACCCAACTATCATTTAAGAGTAAGAAGTGGATAGAAGGAGGGAAGAGCTAAGACAACTGGAAAAGAATAACTCGATGTTGAAATAGGAAGAGATTTTGATGTTGGAAGAGAAGAATGGAGTAGAAAAGAAAATGAACAATGATTTGAGTTTGGTGTGAAAGAAATGGTGTGTATGCAAGGCCATATCACAGAATAAAATTCTACAATTATCGTAAGAATAATTTATTGTATATATCCCTGTTGAGGTGATGGACATGGATCGTATGCAAGACAAGGGTAATAATAGACCCCCACATGACGATCATGATGTCGAGGTGTGTTGACAAAGAAAACACTGGTGGCCTATAGAAGAACATTCTCAAGGGTGTCAGGGTTATAATACCCATGGCATTGGTTTGGACAAGCATTTAAAAAATTTGGGAGATGAAATTTGGGTTCACAAAGGGAATTGATTCCACTAGATCTACGAGTGGCCTCTCTGGAGTGTCACACCTGTTCATTGGTCAATGCACATCTTCACCCATGTTCCAAATGACTAAGTATGGTGAAGTTTGACTTTCAGTTGTCTCACATGTGGTAATATAGGACCCGAGCTCAAATTTCATTCGGGTTTGGATATCTCAGGGATTTTGGTTCTTAGTGTAGAAAATTCCATAAAGAGACTTCGATGGATAGTTGGGCTATGTAATGGAGGGCAAGCCAAACTGGACACTGTTAATTTCTTTCAGGTAATTCATCTTCTAACTCCCCCTACGGGAATGTATGTATCATATGCTCTGGTTGTGTGTCTCAACTATGAATTAAGCCAATTTGAATTAGTATTATGTTTGTGTTGTAAGTGGTCCTAGTGGATGTATTCCCTCCTTTCAATGTGTTTCTCCTCTGGAGGGCCTTGTGTTTTCCTCTTCCAAACTGTGAGCTAGGTGCTGGTTTTAGTTTCGGTTCCTCAAAGCCAAGGTTGGAAGGGTGGGGATCTCCCGACAAGGTCTTTTATTGAAAATGATTGGCATTGTACTTATGGGAATGTCACATTTGTGGTCAACCTCTCTATTTAATGTTGCATGTTTATAATTATGGACAAGTTCAATTTCATTTTATGGTGGTACCTGCGGATGTATGATGTAGCATGTGGTGATATCTCTGTGAGTGCATCGGGGGCCTTGAGGACACTGTCTATTTTCTGTCAGAGATGGAAAGTGATGACAATTTCCCCTCCAGTTTCCAAATTGTTATTCATTAAAGTGAGAAGCTCTATTTGTATTGATGAGTGGGGTTATTTGTTTTGGGATTTCATAACTGTAATCAAGGATCATCGATGCAGCGAAAAATAGGCAGACCTCGACGTGGTGGGGGCCAATGAGGACAAGGAGAAAGACCTCAAGGATATTAATTGGTGGATGATCGAGAGCTAAAACAACCTCTCGGTGGCTTACCCAGGAGAGTATAGTTTCCAACCCCATTCGACTCCCTCGAAGCCCAAATTTTCCTTGTCCAAGCATTAGTTGAGAAACAAGCCCGAGTCTTCCACAATGATCGCAATGAATTTATTAGTTTCCTTAATGATATTCAACACAACCAATGACACATTCTGGATTGTCAAAGATTCACTATGTCACAACCAAAGGAGGTTGCAAGACCAGATGGATATATTTGAAGGATGTATGGCCCATATGGAATCCCATGTTCATGATGCTTTCCACTACCTTGGCGAGGATGATAATGCTGCTCAAGATCCAAACAATGCTGATATGTAATGAGTTGAGTAAGATATATTTTATTTTTTCTTAGTTTTGGGCTTGTTGGGCAATTGACATGTGGACTTATAGTTTCGAGTAGTTATTATCAGTTTTCTTTTGTTTGTATTTAATGACCAAAAAATATGGTATGGGTGTGGCCTTAGTTTGCTGGCAGTTGATCTCCCCACGATGTGATCACTTCATGAATTAATGAAAATTATCGACTTACAAAACAAAATTATTGTGTATGTGAATAACAGATGAAAATTTGTTCTTGTCTTTGATCTTGTCTGTTGTAAAGTTCTCAATTTCCTCACTATATGTGTTAGTTTTTATTTATTGTTATTGTCTCATACAAGTAGTTATGCACTCTATGCACATTGATTGGATTCCTGTAGTGGTTATGTATAATATTGTAAGGTTCCCTATATCAATATACTTTTTAATTTGGGAAACAAGCAACTCTAATTAAGGTATATCATGATGACTAGATAGTTTTGGATAAATATTTGGGAGATTTTCATAGTTATATCTAGAGAGAGTTTCCATTGTTTGAAGTCAAAATTTAAAGGGAAGGGTTAACCAGAAAAATCCAATACCTATTCCACTAAGAAAATAATCCTCTCAAGAAACATAATCAAAAAAGAGGTAAAGGAAAGAAATCTAATATCTTTTGGTTCTATAAATAAAAAAATACCCCATCCACTGTAATTTATGCCCCAATACCTTTATCCTCAAAATATAGAAAAACTGCCCAAGGGGGGCATCTCAATCGGAAATCATTGTGTTATGAAGTATTATGTAGATTGTGAGATTCAAGGTTTAAATCCCCCATGGGTGTTTAACCCAAAAATTATTTTTAGCAAAAGAAGGAAGTGACTATAGTAGATGTTGGAATAATGTAATTACTCTGACTAACACAGCTAGTTGAGTTTTTTGTATATATTGTGAAATAACAATTAGATTTGGACATTGTATCTAGGAATTTTTTAGTAGTTACATGTACATTGTTCTTAGCATCTAGTTATTTTTAAAGAGATATTTAATATATTTCATAAAATTTTATGAAGTAATACAAGCGTGTCAAAAAGAGAAAGGGCACATTAGTTTAGAATTATTTGGTTATAGAAACAGTCATAGTGTTCTTGTGTTTACTCATATATGTTGAAGAAAATTATTTATGTAAGTATTTTCTCTACCTCCAATCATTTGATTGGTATAAAAGCAAGCTTGAAACCAACTTTCACTAGTCAAATGAAGGGTTTCTACTACTATTTTTTAGAGGAGAATACACTATTTTTTGTAGTTTCTAGAGAATATTATTGTTGATGGTCCTCTGAATGAGAAAAGCCAATATCTACTATTGTTAAGGACATTGGGTTTGAGAGTGAGCAAATCCGTAGATCTAAGTGGAGATTACAATGCTTCTCATTGAAACGAGATTCATTATTCTCCGCAAATCCTTATCATTGTTTGAGGGAGGTGAAGAGACACTAATAAAGTGAGAGTCATCCCCTATCACATAAATCCATTGTTGTTGTAACTTGAAAAATATGTGTCACCACAATCCATTACAACTAGAAATCAAATTGACCCAAGCCACTAGGAAGCATATGATTGTAAACTACTAGTCAACATTTATTCCCTTATATTTTTTTGCACTGTGTTTCTATCACATATGTGTATGCAAGGGTTTTAAACTAAATCATAATAAAATGGGGAAAAATTTGTTGGATACCTATGAAAATTTAATTATATGGAGTTAATATGAATATTGTTTTATGAAAATGCCTTTGGTATTGTTAAAGCAAGGTTATTCATACAAACAAATATTTGTAGTTATACATTAGAAATGTGTTATTAATTGTTTTCTTGAAATAGTATGACAATTGTTTGTGACTTGTAAATAGTTTTGTGTTGGAACCTTTTTTATCATTTAGGGTTTTACTGAGTTTTTTATTAAAAAAGAATAGTCTCTAGAAGCAATATAGGACATACTCAGGGACTAATGTTAACAAGTAAAAATTATGAATTTTGGTCAATCAAGATGAAAATCTTTCTTTGTTCTCAGAGTTGTTGGGATATATTTCTAATTAGGTTGAAAGAACCAAATAAAGAATACATACAAGCTATGACAAATTCTCAAAGAGCTAAGTTAATTGAAAATAGAACAAAGGATTTAAAGACACTATGGTATATTTAGAAAGGGTTAGAAGACTCAACTTTTCCAAAAGTTGCAACAATAAATTATGTCAAGAAAACATGGGACGCTTTAGATGTTTCCTATTAAGTCACAACAAAAGTAAAGAAAAAAATTTAAACTCCCAAGAGGAGTTTTCAAAATTGAAGATGAAGGATTCTGAGTCTGATGACCAATTTATAGCTTAGTTGGCCTTATGTGTTTATATCAAGTTACTAAAAATGTTTATAGATATATTTTCAACCACAATATTATACAATCTTGGAAAATTTTACTAGAAGTAGACTAATTCCTATATTTGAAATGACCAAGAATATCATGTATCCCTTGACTATAACAAATGTCAATCATTTGCTTGCAAAGTAACTAGTCTATATGAGTCTTAGATTTGGAATTTGAGATTTGGTCACTCGCATGTTAGAGGAATAAATTTGTTGTGGTAGAAGAAGTTCGTTAAAGGCCCACCAATCATACATGAACTAGTCATCTCTTTTGAAAGTTGTATATATGCAAAACAATGTAGGGATAATTTTTTAGCTATTTCATATTACAAGGAAAAGGCATCATTTAAGTTGGTGAATACTAATTTGTGTGGAACCATGCATACTCAATATATTGAAGCACACTTTATCTCTTGGAATTCATTAGTAATTCAATCAAATGACTTGGGAATACTTCTTGAAACTCAATTTTGAAACTTTTTGACAAGTTCAAGAAGTTTAAAGCCCTAGATAAAAAGTAGAATGGCCAATATATTAAAATCTTGAGATATGATTGAGGAGAAGAAAATGACCCCAAAGAGTTTACAACATATTGTAAACACCATGTAATCAAAAGACAATTCACAACTAGTTACACACGACAACAAAATGGAATAATAGAAAGGAAGAATAAAACAATCATGAACATGGCTTGAAGTTTATTAAAAGAAAAACATTTATTCAATGAGTTTTGAGGTGAAGCAGTTGCTTGTTATGTATACATTTTGAATAGGGATCCCATAAAGAGAATAAATAAAAAAGTGACATAAGAGGCCTAGAGAGGTATGGTGCAGTGTATCAGATTCCAAGATGCTTGGATGTGCGGCATATGTTCATGTACCTGAATAGCTAAGAACAAAATTTAATGATATAAGTGAGAAATTTATTTTCACAACATATGGTTAACCATCTAAAGCATACATATTATACAATCCAATCGCAAAGAAGTTTATAATCAACAATGACATAGAGTTCAAATAATTGAAGCTTGAGATGGAAGACAAAACTATGACTATTTGAGTAGTAATTTCTTATGGACAAGTTGATGTAGAAGAGAAAAGTGAACAAGAGAAACAAAAAGGCACAAAAACTCAATCACTTGCTCCATGGCCTCTAACAAGGACTCCAAGAATTCAAATTCAAGGAGAGTCATTAAAAACGTAGGTTACTATACTCCTTAGCCTTAGTCAAGTAATGATTTTGTCTCAAACACTAGAAGTACTAGGAGTTTGTAAGATATTTATGATGAATTTAATAACCATTCAAACTTTGCATTATTTACATGTCAACCAATGTGTTTTGAAGAAACTTCCAAAGAAGAGAATTGGGTCCAAGCCATGCATGAGGAGATAGATTCCATAGAAAATAAAAATACATGGGACCTAGTGGATTTACCAACAAGGACAAAATTAGTGTGAAATAGGTTTATAATACTAAATTTAATGAAAGGGGTGAAGTTGAAAAATACAAGGAAAGACCAATTGTAGAGTAGTTTGCACAACAATTTGGAATCGATTTTGGAGGAACTTTTGCACATAGTAGACTAGATATAGTAAGAGTAGTATTAGAAATAACTACTAAAAAAATGGAAAATATACCAAACGCATGTGAAATATGCATTATTAAATGAAATTTTAGAAGAAGAAGTTTATGTGTAACAACCACTATGATATAAGATAAAAGGTGAGGAAGAAAATTTGTAGATGTTGAAGAAAATTCTTTGTGGTCTCAAGCAAATTTTAAGAACAAGGTATAATAGGATAGAATCTTATTCGATTAGTCATGGATTTAGGAAAAGTGCCATCGAACCCACTCTATATACAAAGGTAAATCAATAAGGTAAATTTCTATTTGTTTATCTAGATGTTGATGGCATGATTTCCATTGGAAACTTGTCAATAGACGAACTTAAATTAACAATAAAATAAAAATTTGAGATAATATATTTGGGCTTGATGAAATATTTCCCTGGCATAGAGGTAAATCAATAAGATTCTAGAATATTTATAATTCAAACAAAATATGCATTGGATGTACTGAAAATATTTAGAGCGATGAATTGTTAGACAACACCCATGTCAATAGCAATAGGAACAAAACTCAACAAAGAAGAGAAAGGTTCAAATGTAGATTCTACATTGTTCAAGAGATTGGTTAGCAGATTCATGCATCTGACTGCCACTAGAACATACTTTATGTTTGTAGTTAGCTTGATTTATAGGGTTATGGAGATAACTAAATAAATGCATTAGAAAATTGGAATGATGATTTTGAGATAAATTACAAGAACAACAAAATATGGTATTTTATACTCAAGCACTGAAGACAATGTTTTGATTAACTATACTGATAGCATTTATGTAGGTGGTTTAGATGATAAAAAGAGTATTGCATGACATTTCTTTCATCTCAGTTAAAGTGCAATTTCATGGGCACCCAAGAAGTACTCCACTATGACATTTTAATCAACATAAGCTAAATATGTAGTAGCAACAACAACAACTTGTCAAGTAGTCTGGCTGTGAAGAGTATTGGATGAACCTCAACAAGGAAAAGGAGGACAAATTTCGTTTTATTGTGACAGCAACTCAATCACAACTTTGTCTAAGAATCATGTTTTTCACCAAAAAGTGAACACATAGATACTAGATATCATTTATAAGAGAGCTTGTAGACAATGGTGATATACATTTAGAATTTTGTAAGTTAAAAGGCCAATTGGTTGATATACTCACAAAGCCATTGGCAAGAGATTCTTTGAATTTCATGGACACAATCTAGGTGTTGTAGATATTAAAGCTTTCAACACTCTTAATTAAGGGGGAGTGTTAGAATGATAAAATTACTCCCATTGACCTAGTCAATTTGGTTATTGTTGACATGGCCTCTCTCCTTCTCTCTCTCTCTCATCTTCTCTCTCTTTTTATATATATATATATTATATATGTGTGTGTGATGTATGTGTGTGTGTGTTGTTGTGTGTGTGTGTGGTTGGTTAATTTTAATTTATAAATTATAAACATCAATAATATCATTCTCACCATGCTCACTCAATTAATATCCATGTTAATTACATATATTTGAATTCCATGTTAACTATATATTTCACTACAAATTCATTATTATATATATATCTATATTATATAGATAGATAGAGAGAGAGAGAGAGAGAGAGAGAGAGAGAGAGAGAGGTATTTTAATGTTCATTAAAGTAAAATATTTAACCAAAGAAAAGAAGTAATTGGGAGTATTCAAGTACTTTATAATAAGAGGGAGATCAACAATTCTTCTCATTTTTTTATATAAAGCTGCTATGCGGCATTTAAAAAATTATTTGTGTGAAAAAGTATTAATAAATAAATCAATGTGGGTCATAAATAGAATATTTTAATTCCCATGTTAAATTAAATATTCCAATGACAAATATGTAGCAAATGTTTGTGTGAATATTTTGTGGGGAGAGGCGCACTTTACATCCAATACGAGGGAGATATGTAATTCCTTCTATGTTCAACATCAAGTTGACATGTGTCTCTTTTAAAATAAAGAAAAAAATCCTCTGAATAAAGAACAATGACATCTATAAATGAAAACAAAAATGGATATACATATTTGGTTAATTTTAATTAAAAACATTATAAAACATCAATAATCTCATTCTGAGTGTTATTCCTTCAATCATTTAAAGGACAACAACATAATATGTAGGATATGTGGTAGAAATACTTCACTTTCACTCTTAGCTATAAATAAAATATTTCTATGTCCATGTGAAGTAAATTAATTTTATATCAATTTTGGAGAGATAAAATAATTAAAAAGAAATAAAATATTTTCATTTTGGACTTTTGAGTGTGAGGAAGGTGTACACTTGTTATACTTTTTAAAATATTTCAATGTAGGACTAAAATAAAGTATTTGAATATGGGTGATAGCTTGGAGCTGGGTTACACTTTTTGGTGAAACGATGACACATTTCGGTCTGTTGAGGCTCTTAAAAATAGCTTGATTAAGCGTTTAACCAAAACCTCGATCAAGCCCTTGTGTAACCCGATATTGGGATTTCTATCTAGCTTTAAGGCTCGATCAAGCCCTAAAGCTCAATCGAGCAATAAAGTCAGAAATTTTAAAATTTATGTAAATATCAATAATGATATGCAAACTTTAAAATTGTAATTATTTGATAATTAAAAAAAAAAAATTCAATTACTAATTACGTTTGAATAGGGAATTAACAATGGTGTGGATTAATTTATCCTTACATTCCTATCATTTTGGTGTATAGATTTGAAAAAAGATTCTATCCCACTTAATTGAAATTGTAATATTTTTCCCCCAGATGCAAGTGGCACCATCACTCTTAATGCACATCATGCAGCAAATTAAAGCCTGGTACTGCCAGCTGCAGAGCAGCATGGCTTCCCATGACTTCACCTTGTGCGAGTGGGAGGAAGGTTTTAAGGCTGGATCGAGTAGCAGATTTTCGTTAATGGCTCGCGCTGTTCTATGCAACATTCCCACTGTTATAATCATGTTGATCCTCAGTGTTTTCATCATGCCTTATGCTCAGTCTCTCGGCAACGGAACCTGGTTAGCGGAAGTAGATAGTGACGAGCTAATTCTGGTTCACTGCCGCGAGCCCCGGGCCAACTTTTCCAAGGTCTCTGGTGTATATAATCTCTCTGCGCCCTACCACCTGTCTGTCATTATGGTTCGTTTGGGCAAAAGACATCGTTCTGGGAAGCGTCGTGATAGTGGCTTGCATTCCTCGGCCAGTCATTCTGTGGAACCTGCGATGGGGCCCAACAATCCTCCCCCCATCCACGAGGCTGTGCTACCTTTGAACTCAGGGCATAGGCCAACTCTGAACAGTGCCTTCCAAACCATGCACTTTAAATTTCAAAGTAATTTGAACAGGCCCCTTATTACTGCTCACATCACCATTATTCTTTCGAAAGAGGATAATTAGGTCTCCCCTCTGGCTTGCATTTTTCCTGATCCTTCCCAAAGCAGTGAGAACTCCATGGACAAAGATAGCCTAGAGAATTGGAAAAGTGAGAAGTCTGGTCAGGAGGATTTTCTTAAAAATACTCCTCCCCTTGAAGATACAGGACCTGCTGTTGATGAAGGAACTCAAGGTAAAGCAAGTCATTCCATGGCTATCCCTGTCAGCGATTTGGATGGCAATGAGAGTCTGAGGACTGGAGGTGCAGATCTGGCTGAGGAGAAGAAGCATGGCAAAGCTAAGGAAGGATAGCGCCACCTGGGACTGCCTCTTTCTTTTTGTTTTGGCTACTGTTCAGATAATCACCTACAGGCATTCTGGCTCCCAGTTAGGTTTCAGCACTCTTGACCTATTGTTTTTGGCTTCCAGCTGGGAAATTGGTGATAAACTTAATGCTAGTTTGCAGTGATTTTGTGTTTCTGTGGCTTAGTTCTCCTTCTCAGCTAAACATGTCACTCTCAATGTCTTTTATCTGGTTTCTTGCTCTTTGTAACTGGTCTCCCCAGCTTCTGTTTGTAAAGGGGCAGTTCTGTTGTTTTGAGCGCTCTCAAACTATGTTTTCTGAGGCCTCGACTCTATGTAAAAATATTTTTCCTTACAGTTAATAGAATTTAGTATTTGCAGAGAAAAAAAAAAAGAAATTGTAATATTTTTCTATTTATAATTTAGTAACTTAAAAATTATTTTTTACTGTGATT